>VYZP01025616.1:0-51577 GCA_013400635.1 Hypocryptadius cinnamomeus
TTTTGTCTCCCTGCTCTGTGAAAAGAGCTTATTATGCCCTAATATGAAGCTCAGACCCACACACTGAAGCAGCACAGAATCTGAAAACTATAGGAGTTAAAACCTGAGGCATCACTTGCATTGTATAAACTCCAGTCAGATGCTGCCTCTTGCTGCAGCTTTTTAGGACAAAAAACTTGAGCCCAGATTGTGTTTGGCTTAGTTTTGTTTTGAGAACTGTTGTTGGCCACAGGGTCTTCAGAGGGAACATCAGAAATCCTCTGGAGCAGCCCAAGGTTCAGACCTAAGTCCCTTGTTGAGAAATATTTGAAGCAGGAGCAATATTTGAACTTTGGCTGTTGGTGTTAGGAGTGACACATTTACAGGGGAGCACTGTTGGTGTAGTTGTTGCCTTCACCTGTCTGGCACTCCACAGAGGCACTCAGCCTCCTGAAATGCTGAAAAGTGACTCTGTGCCAAAGGCTCATGTTGTTGCTGAATATGAGTCTTAATTATTAATGTGTCTACAACTTGGGAAGTGTTAATGGAGAGGTGTCTTTGTAGTGAGAATAGTGAAGCTGGAAGGAGCAGGAATGTGTAATGAAAGGAAATGTGTGTGTGTTTAGAATATATGGGGGAGGAAAGATTTAATGCTAGAGAAGTTAATGTTCCATCCCTTTTTTGTGGAAGGTGGAATTAATGTTTCCAAAGTTTTGTCCACTCTAATTGTTTCTGGAAGAGCAGGTTTACAGTATCAGTTAGTAATACCAGAAATCAGCTGAAAGGTAGAACTTAATGTGCATTTCATGTTTTTAAAAATGGTCTGCCCATGGAGGCAAGACAGGGGTTATGGGTGCCACGGGCTGTCCATTGCCTAGAGTTTTGGAAAGATTCTTCTATACAAATACTTTTTGTTCAATACAGGCATGTTTCATCCATATAGTCCTTTGGTCTGCTAGAAAGCACAAACAGATAACCCCCAAAACCAAGCCACACAAGACCATACAAACCCAGCTGTTTGGGATCCACAGAGCACCATGCACAAAGGTGCTGCTTCTTTACAAAAACACATCTCTAAAACTTGACAAAGTTACTTGCATATATGTGAATGCGTTTGAACTGACAGAACAAGATAGGATTTACCTTTTTCTTGTCTCCTAATATCTTGCCTAGTTCTTTGATGTATTTGTTAAAAAACAAAGTGTTTTATTCTCCTCTGAGTTAGATATATGCACAGTGCACAGGATTTTTTTTGAGCTTTCCCTGTTAGTGATCAGTCTGAAATTCAAATGGAGTTCATGTATTGCTGCTGAGAATTAAGGCTCAGGTCATATTTTCATATGTTTTAATATCAAAATCAGATACTTTTTTTTTGAAAATTAGTCATATGATAAAGGACTGTGTGAGTACTGTACCTGGGTAAACTGACAGCCTAAATAATAAAAACAGCTGCTTTCCCTGATACATTTGTTTCTTCCCCCCACATGCTCTTATAAGGAAAAACAGCATCGTACAAAAACGTTGCAGCTGTGGGTAACAAAACATTACCTCCGATTTTGGAACGTTTCTTTTTATCTCCCAGGACTGAAAAATGCTGCAAATCAGAGAAAGTGTGTCATTATTGATCAGCTATTAACTAGATAGGGCTTTTTTCTAATAGCAGCATCTTGATTTAGATGTCTGACTTGGCTTGACACAGCACTTTCCTGTTCATTATGTGTGTGTCTGGTGTGGATCCTGGTGTGTGCTGAGGGTTTCCTGAGCAGGGAGTGCAGCCCCTGTGTGAAGCAGCCCTGACAGCCATCATTCCCTTTGTGCTTCCCAGAAATGCTGGTGTTAAGTCCCTACGTGGATAATCACAGACCCCCATCCTTTAATGACTTGATGCTTTTTTATGCACAGGGAATATTGGGGAGCTTGTGTTGCGGGGGCTGGGGCACTGGGTTCCTCTGTTCCTGAGTATTTTTGCCCTTACTTCCACTGTCAGTCTGTCCCTCAAAACTGCTTCCTGCTGCACTTTTGTTTCCAATCTCCACTACTTTTTCTCCTTTGATATATAAGGAGTGCTAAACCTCACTTGTAACTCCTTCCCCTGCTGCAGATTGCCAAATTGAATCCATTTGAACTACCTTCCTGCTCACATCTGTTTTCTGAAAGATTTTCATCACTGCCTGGATGGTGTATTTTTGAAATTCAGCCCAAGGAACCAGTTCTTTGTGTAGCATTTTGGGGATTATATATTAAAAAATGCATAAGCCATATATCTTTTTTTGTGATTCACAACAGTGGCAGTGCATGTTTCCCTCTGAATCAATTGCAGATTTCATCAGTACCACTTTATACCTGACTCTGAATTTGTTTTAAGCTCTTATTTTGTAAATGTATAAGGGCTATGATCATTTGTCACTTCTCTAATTTTATCTATCTCCAGAACCGAGATCTGGCTTATTAAAACTGAAAGTGTTTAGTTAACAAAAGCACATTTATTCCTGACAAAATTAGGATCTCCTCTGAACCCCTACTCAGACTTCAAGCCATTATGCTCTGGTATATGTGACAAAAGCTTCAGGACTATTCCTGTGCAATGTTATAAAAAAATGTTGAGAGATTAATCTCTCAGAGCATTGTCTGAGGCATGGGGGTGTAACTGCCTTAATGAATAATATAATGATATTTTCACAAAAAATAGCAACCTAAACCGCAAGTGTTAAAAATAGTCAAAATCTTGGCTAGGTGATCTTTCAAAGTGGCAAGCTGCCCCTTAAGATCTATCAGGTAAATGATGCACATATTTCAACCTGTCGTAGCAGCTACTTTTACCAAGTGATTCAGTGGACATCTATTGGAAAAGGAGGAAAGGGAGAATATAACATAAAAGGGTTGACACCACAGGTCCCAGACCTTTTTTTTTAAATTAACTGCAGCAGTGAATTAAATATCTCTGAGTGTATTCTTACTCAGAGTTTTACAATAGTGCTTAGGATCAACCCTTGAGCTGTTTTCAGTTCCCACAATTTTATATCCAGAGATTTGGAAGAAGGATTTCTACTGTCTGAGATAGGACCCTTTGCCATTATTCAAATAAAAGAGTTTATTGGATCCTAAGGGCAAGGTCATCTTATTGATGTTGCTCAGATAACGGCAGAAATTGGTCTGAAAACCTACAGCTTAACTATTTCTGACCTGTATTTTTGTGTATTATCCCCAACTGTTTTTCCTGGTTTCTTGTTTTTGTTTAGTATGAAAACAATTGAAACAGATTTTTGCTTAGAAAGTGAAAACCTCCGTTATTCCTGGGAGGGCTGCGTTAACTTTTTTCAATATTTTAAAAGATTTTGAGATGAAGGCATTCTAGATGGATTGATCTAATTTTCATATCTTCTTAGGAATTATATTAAAGAGGCAAATTACAGGATCCATGGATACATTTATGGCAGTGAAGCCCTGGGAGCTGTGAGCATGGCTTTGGAAATTAAGCCTCGGAAATCAGTTGGGAATTCTCTGAAGGGCTTATTGAGCACTTGATCAAGGGAGGTTCATGAATTTCCTATACTTGGATTTTCAGCAAATTCTTCTTGAGGTCATTTCACAGAAACTCTCATGGAAGCAGAACTGTCCTGAATAAAAAGGAAAATTTATTTCACGAGTTTAAGAACTGGTGAAAGGATCGGAATCAAATGCGACTTTCAGAATGGAGAAGTTAATTTCTGAGGCACACAGGATCCATGCTGGGACCTAAGTTATTAAGATGATCTTGGAAATTGGGGAAGGGGGTGAGGTGGATGAGTTTGCTAATTAGCCAGGGCAGTGGAAAGGAGCATGTGAAGAATTACAGGCAAAGATTCCTGTATCAGCAGTTGACTTGATGGTGAAGCAGCAGCTGAAAATCAGTGCAGGTGAGCACAAAGGAATGCACACAGGAAGAAATGGTCCTAAGATAAGAATAGATAATGGGTAAGAGTGTGTCTAATTATCAGTTCTCAGGAAGGAGATGTCACAGCCACTGTGGTCAGTTTGCTGAAAAATTCTGTTCAGTAGTGCCAAAAGTGGTAACTAAATGGAAAGAACACAGAATAAACCAGGAAACAGTGCCTTTGGGTACCTTCCTTGGGTACCTGTTCCTTCCCTTTCAGCTGAAAGGGTGCTGAGAGACATGGGAAATGTGCTCCAAGGGCTGGAATCACATCTGCACAAGGAATGAATTGGAGTCTCATCCTGGCAGGGGAACAGGACAGGGCCTGTCCCACCACGGCTGGTGGCACACTTAAACATGGTGAAGGTGCACTCAGTGTTTGCTTTTAATCACAGCAGTAAAATTAGAAGCATGAAACAAAATGAAGTAAGGTATTTAAGACCCCAGAAGAGCTTTTCACACAAGGCATAATTAAATTTTGAGATTCATTGACATAAGAGATTGTGGGTGCCAAAGGTTTGCGTATGTTCAAAAATCAATTATTCATAGGGAAAAAAAATCCATGGATTCTTCTTAAGCACAAAGAAATCCTGAGCCACAGCGTACGTCTGGGAGGGTTTAATAAGAGAATCACTCCACATACTTTTTCTAATTATTTTATTAAGAATCCCGTACTAGTTATATAAAATGTTACAGATGGACTCTTAGTCTGAAGCCATATGTCCATGCTTTAAGGAAAAAGAATTATACTAGTTTATATCTGAGATTTGGCCAAAAAAAATCTGAGATGAACTCTGTATTTTTCATTTATGTAACTTATTAATGATCCCAAGAGATAGTAAATGTATTGAAGTGTTTATACAGAGTTAGAAAAAATAAAATTAGGATGCTTTTAAAAAATAAATATATGTTGAAAATGGTACGAATTTGGAAAATAACAAAATATTCTTCCCTGAATCTATCTTATTGTATTTTGAAAGCTTATGTTATTTTACTGATGAACTGACAAATAAGCTACAAAAAGTAGGAATTTATTTGAAAGCCATATTTACTTTCCTGTGGGGGATAGCTGTTTCCTTATCTCCCTTTCTTTTGATCGTGTATTAATATGTGGCCACTTCATCTATAACATGTCAGAAAGCTGTGCCCAGTAAAAATACGAACATTTCCAAAGATCAATTTTCTTCATACGTATTTTAAGGTAAAATCAACAAATGCAACTTAACCTGTCTTTCCAAACAGAGTTAAATTATTTTGCTGGAACATCTCCCACCTCCCTCCTGGCTCAGACGTGTTTTTTTTCCTTGAGCAGTGGCACCCAGCTGGTGACATCGAGCGGTGACACCACGGTGCGGCTCTGGGACCTGTCGAGGCACGGCTGCATCCTGACCCTGCGGGGCCATTCCCGTGCCGTGCGGGGCTGCTCCTGGCACTCCTGCGGGGACTTCGTGGCCTCTGCCTCCGCGGATGGCACCAGCAAAATCTGGGATGTTAACAGGTATGGAGGCTCTGGGCTCACTAATTGATACCTTCATTAATAACCAGGGGTGTGTTGTAGCTCCCCGTCGATTCCTGGAGTTCACTCGGAGAGCAGAGGGAATCAAAGGCAGTGCTGGAAAAACCAGCCTCTGATGGGATTTACTAGATAAAGGGAGCTAGGAAGGACTTAAATTAACATAGTGCCAAAAAGAAAGTATTTGCTTTCACTTGGCATCCGTTCTTCTTCACTGCTGGGGTTTTTTAAGGGAAGAGCTTAGTGGAACTTCGATATGTAATTTGAATAAGTAACTGAGTAAAACTCTCAGTAAGTTTTCTATATACTGTTTCAAGCTCATAAGTACACAACACACTCTAAGGTTAGCCAAGTGGAAATATATTTAGTCATTATCTGTATTTCAGCAAGGTGACTCTTGATTAATAAATCAGCATGTACCTTCTTTATTATCCAGGCAAATGCATTTTTATGAAGGTGCTTTTAAAATATCAGTGTATTTGTGCTTACCAATTAATTATTAGTTCCTTAACTCTCTCCAGTTGTCTTCAGTTTTGATTAACTTACACCTTAAAGAAATGGCATGGATTTATCTCTTTCCAAACTATCTCTCTATAAACTAGGCTCTGGATTACTGTACTGTACCAGGTCTGATTTTTAACAGCTGAATGCCATCAGTCTACAGAGAAGTTTCCAATCCTATAGGCCTTTTCCCTGGTTCCTTATTATCCAATCCTAATGGATTTTTCCATTTCCTATTGGACTTTTACTTCCTTTGCATTTGAATGAGGTAAAATACCCCCTGATGATTGTTGGCCACTGCAGGAGAAGAAGCTTCACTGAAAAAGCAAGAGAAAATTTCTTCTTCTGTTCCTTTTTCCTAAATCCCTCCCAGTCTACTGCAGTTGCAGTGAGCTCTTATTGGAGACTTTTCAAACTGTTGCAATTCATCCACATTCCATTGAGAGTTAATTAAAACGCTGTCAGTATCCTTTTTCCAGTCTTACTTTCAAACCATGAATTGAGGAGGCATTCAATGATATTAAAAATATTGTTTTCAAAATGGGATAACTAACCCATCCTTTCATGAATCATTCCAAATTATTTTGGGGAAAAAAAAAAACCCAAAAACAACTAGTTAAGGTTTGGCAAAGTTCAAGCCAGCTGAGAGGTGGCTTTTGTAATAGAAATGGTCAGGCAGTCCTGAGAACAGATGATGCTTCCACCATTACTGTCAGTAATAAGCATTAATGATCAGTGTTTTCCTTAGAAATGGAAACAGCAAAAATCTAATGTATTGTCACCTCTTTTCTTAACTTGTTGTATATTTCTAATGCTTTGTTCATCCTTTATGGCATATTCATGACCTTTAAAAAATAATATTAACAACAGCTTTAATTTTATGTCAGAATGGGTTTGAATTTGCATAGACAAAGGTTTTGTTTAGACAGTTGAAAATGCTTCCTCTACTGAGGAAGCTTTTGTAGTCAGAGGAATCAAAGCAAACCTTCACCACCAACCCATGGTGCCTCCCACTCACACTCATCACCAACTCCCATTTCTGCCTCCAGTCTATCTGAGCTGTGCTTTGCCTGTGAAAATAACAGAGTAACATCCCAACCATGATGTGAAAGGCTGACTATCCATGCAGAATCACTGAAACACCAAAAATTATGCAAAATCCCAGTGGCTACAGGCAGCAGGAAGTGGTATAAAAATGTGACATAGTCTGATTAAAATAAGGCGTATTCAGAGTAGGAAAAAACAAAGCCCCTATGGGAGTCCTCACTGCTGGGTTTTGGGTGTGTTCCCAGTAAAAGCCATGTGCTGGGTGCTGTTGCATTGCCTCAGTGCAAATCCAGGTGAGTTCTGCTGTGGTCTGCTCAGGTGAGTTTGTAGAGCTGTAGGTGGTGTAGATACTTAATGTGAAATGAGAGTTAATTAAACTGTGCAGAAATTACACACTTTGGAAGAGCTTCTCTACAAGGAGTTTGATGACAGGAAGTGGTTGTTTCAAGCTTAAGCCATCCTGGCTCTGCAGAACACTCAGCTGCAGTTGGGCCTTATGCCCATGTTGGCTCATTCAAGTGAAAAATCAGCCTGTGCAGGATGTATAGCAAGATTTGGAAAGTAGGGAAGGCTATGGACAGATGAATGAGCTGATGGTTTCCATTGGTTTGTTAAATTGCTGCTGTTAGATTTGGAGCTGCTCTACAGAAGAGCCTGCAGTGCGTTTGGGCTCGGCAGTGCTGCTTGCTGAGCTACCTGGCCGAGTGTGCAGAGCTAATCCCAGCTGTTCCAGGGTGTCCCCTGGAAATGTGCCACGAGCCTGGAGCTCTCTGGTGTGAACACAGCCAGCTGGGCTGGCCACCACAGCACTGTGTGCCCTCCTTCAGCCTCCCTGGCAGCCTGGGGCTGTGTGACAGCAGGGAGCAGGCTTTCCATGGTTTATGGTGCTTGGAAAGTTACTTGTCTCCCCATCCGCACAGAGCAGGTGCTCATCCAGGTGCCATTGTCAGCATTCTCTCTGTCCAGGTGATGCCTCAGGTTTTAGCTTTTATATTTTTCACATTCTGTGCTGCTTTAGTGTGCACTTCTGAGCTTCATATTAAGGGATAGTAAGCTCTCTTCACAGAGTAGGAAGACAAAACAATTCCTTCTCTAGCTGGGGACCAAGGACAAATGATCCAAATCTCAGGCCCAAGAGCACAAACAATGGCAGAATAAAGAGGAAAAACAAGAAGGATGAGAATTCATAACCTAAAGCTATAATTGGACAATTAACTCCAATATGCAAATGGACCAGAACTTATAAAAGTGAGAGACCCCGTGACCGGTTGTGCATTTTGTGGCCATTTTGGGTTCGTCTTGGGTGCAGCCCTGGCTGGGCTCTTGTGCTGCCCAAGGTGTGTCCATTGAGGGCTTTTAATAAATTCCTACTTTATTATTTAATTGTCTAGTCTCTCTCCTAGGTCAGCCTTCTCAAGGCATCACAGGTGCCACAAGCTCTGAACAGGGGACAGAGCCCAAGATAACACTCTTGTGGGAGGATAATAATGAGTGATCACAGTTAATCTAGTGGTTTTATTCTTTCCACTAACAAGAAATTAAGATTTTATAAATGAGAGCTGTCTTTCTTCCTTAATATTACATATTTGGATGGATGCCTGCTTTCAAATTGAATGGGCCTGGAAAGCAGCAGATTGTAGGGGAAGAAAAGCAAGCAGGAAGGATATCAGAGTTATTACTGCCACCTCTCTGAAAGAGGTATGTTTTAAATAAATGCTACAAATAAAAATACATCCATTTCTGTAGTGGGTGACGGTTGTCTTTTTATTTCCGAGTTTCAAAAAAGCCACTTTTATACATTAGGAACATACTTTTCTGTAAGTGCTGCTTTTGGAAAATATACAGCATTCTCTGTAGTTGTAATCTTGGTGTTAAGAAACTGGGGAGGCTATTTGCTATCTTTTAGCACCAAAATCCAAGGTGCAGTTTGCACAATCATCAAAGCCCTTATTGGAGCCCAGAGAATTCATGATGCAACATCTCTTGAATAGGAAAAAGTTGCCAGCAGTTTTAATAAATTACATAATTCTTTGCCAATGATGAGAAAGTTCTGCCTACTAAATATTTGTGTTTTATTTTCTTAGAACGTGAAATTACTGTTGGGGTTTTTGTTTGTTTGGGGGTTTTTATTATTCACAAGTTTTTTCTTCTGTGTATAATGAAAGTTTCAATCATATATCAAGCCACAAATGGCATTCCTACCAGGATGATAATGTGAGGTAGCTTTGTAGAAAACTGTGTTCTTCTAGACAACTTACGTGCCTTCTATTTAAAGATACAAGCTGAGTTTAAGAAATAAAACAGAAAGCAAAGAAACAAAAATCCAAGCCCCTTCCTTTTTCCCTGGAAACACAGACACAAGCTGAGACACAGCCATGATCTGAGTTACTGAAGGACTCAAGGGAGTCTGAGCTCTGCTGTTGGAACTTCCTGGTGCTTTCTGCTGGGATAATTGGTTGCTTTTAAAGGAAATTTAAAAGAAAATGGTGTATCACTGGGACAGGGAGTGCAGGGAAGAAAGGTACTCATGTGCCTGCCATGGCTAGAAAAAATTAAACCAAAACAAAACAGCAAAACAGGGACATATCTGCTACCTTCAAAATCATCCCCACTTCTTAATGATTATGGAAATAGGAAGTTGGTGAAGAAAGGGAGAGGTTTATAATTTGTGCCGGGATTTTATTCAACAGCATAGCTCAGGTTGAAAATATACAGCCAGTTATGTTCTAGCACAGTAGCCAGTTCCAGGGTGTTTTCTCAGACCATAAATTCAGCACTGTCAAAGTCATTTTGGCAGGATTAATTTCAATTATCCAGTGGTAAATATCATCAGAGATTTACAGCCTGATCTCTGATATGCAAATCAAGCTGAGCATCATAACTCATGTAAACACAGGCGGTTGTTGAGCTTTGCAGACATATGCTCTACACCGAATGTTAAATGCAAACATTGTTATTTATGCTTTGAGCTTGAGAAATTGTTTGCAGCAGTCAGAACAGTCAGAATTGGTTCTCTCCCATTGATCCATTCTGCACTCATTAGACCAGTTCCCCATTTCTTTCTACTTCCTTTCAGTAGCACAAACTATGTGGAATTAGGCCAGCAAGAAATGCAATTGTGCTGTCCTGCACCAGAGTGTAGGGTGAGGAAGTGTTTGTGAATTGGAGCCATTTCTGGTTGCTGTTCCATAATCCGTCACTCATTTGTTTTCCTTTTCCATTAGCATGGCAATTTTTGTCTACTCATGGAAATTTCTCCCATAATCAAGTTTTATTTTAAAATTTTAAAATGTGTGTTTACCTGAGTCTTCAGTCATTTCTATCCATTGGTGCATTTGTTCAGGTGCAAATTTTAGAAGTGACTAATCGTGATTATTGTTGATTCTCCTGTAAAACCTTGAGGATAGTGTCCTGTTACTGAGGTGTTAATATATTCTTTTACTTATTTCCAGATATACAAAAAAAATGGTTGACACTTTTTGCTTCTCTGCAACAAGACTGGACATTTTCACTTCTTTGCCCAAGTGTCAGATGTGTCTGACCTTAAGTACTAGTTTATATAAATAATTCCTTCTTTTTCTCCAAAGGCCCTATTAAAATTATCTCCTGTTGTGACTTCTCTCCACTTGGTAACTGCTGTTTATAGTTTTGTTTCTTCTCATAAGAAGTATTTCATTTTGGAAAATTTAGGGTTAGTATTTAAAGAAATCAAACAAGGATGGATTTTGTTTAATTAGAAGCCTTCCTTGTCAGCTACGGCTTTCCTTGGAATGATGCATGGAATGATATCATGCAACAATGGCACTGCCTGTGCTTTTTTAATACACACCTTGAGTGTGTGCAGTGCAAGACATGGTTATGTTGATTTTAAACTGCTGTTATACTTTGGGGTAGGTTTTTTTCCTCTAGTTTCACTAAAGTAATGATTTTACATAGCTGGAGTAGCCAAGTGGACTGGTCACACTCTTTGCTTTGTACCATCAGAGCCCAGGGTTTAGCCTGGGTTTTCCTGCCATCCTTGACATTCATACTCTGTTTCTTTTTCTTCCTTTTCCTTTAGGCAATGCACAGCTTTGAATTGCAATATTTACTCGCAGATTTATGGGGTTTTTTCACCACACCAAATGCATCCTTATCAGGATCCTGAAAAATCACCTCAGAAGTAACCCAAAGATTTCCTAGTTTCAAAATAGAGCTGTATTTTCACTTTTTGAATCAGGGTGAGGGTGTGTAGCCAGTCCTTGTCCAGATACCCCATTTGAGGTGTCTGACTGGCTGCTCAGTGGGACACAAGCCACAGGCTCTTCTGGCCAGATCCCACATTTAATTGATTCCAGTAAAAGTGGAGCTAATCTATTTTCAGAGAAGACAAATGTCCTCCAGGAAATTAGAAGGCAGGTAGAAGAACTCAGAGGAAATGTGGAAGGACCATTTTTGGGTAGTTTGTAATGTCTCTCCTGACAGCACAGCAGGAAGTGCTTGCCATTTTGATAAAGGAGAATTCCCTTTGGAATCCTCCAAGGAGCACTGGAGAGACAAGCTGCTATTAATCCTTCAAATCAAATCCAGGCCTATACCCAAGTCTCCAAATTTATAATTATGCTACAATTCCATAACACATTTTTCAGGATCAGGAATGTCTAAAATCTCGTCGATATAATTCCCAGAGAGCCAATTGTAAAAAATCAATTTGAAAATGCGAATTATCAAGGAAAAGATTATATTCAAAGCAGAGATATACAGTTAAGGGGAAGATATGGCTAAATCTTCATAACACTGGATAAGATGAAGCTTGAAGTACAAAACTTTACAGGAAGTGTAGCTTGAACTCAATGTTGTAAACTTAAATCACATTGTGGATTTAGTACAAGACAACATGCATCAGCAATGAGAAATGTTTATTATGGTGATATATATGCAGGTCCTGAAGGCCAGAAAAATCTTAGCTGATGCCCATGGAATGCCTAAGCTGGGCAAGCCATACCATTATTTAATCTGGTGAAATGAACAAAGGGGTGAAGGGCTTTACTGGAGGCCATAGGTTGAGTTACAACTGAAGCCATCATTAAAACCCTGCCCTTCCATTCCTTGGGGCGATAAAAATAGGTCAAGATTAGTTGTCTTCAAATCTTCCTACTGGGTGAGAAGAAAGAAAATCAGTATTGGATTTTCAGTAATAATATAGATCCATGAGAAATAGATGTTTATGTGATTATTAACTACTCTGTAAAACGTGACAGGAGTTGTGTAACTTCTGCTGAAATATTTGTAGTGATGGCTGTTGGCTACTGGTCTAGATAAATCCATGTTCTCTCTGGCTTTTACTGGAACCGTCTGTGGCAATTTAGCCTGTGCACAGGAGGCATATTTGAAGATCTTAGTAGTTAAAGTGATAATTTTTCTTTTTCATTCAGAATATCTTGACTTTTTTTTGTAAAACATTAAATACACAGAAATGTAAGTGCTTTGCTTTCTGATTTCTGCTACTGGTCTTCAACTGCACTGCACAGTTTTTGATTAATGGAGTGGGGGAAAAAACCAAGTTACTACTTTATTTTTTTTTAAACTGAAGCTGAAAATAGAGCTGGTTTCTAAAATGTCTGAGTTCTGCAGAGATTTCTAAGTAGGCTCATCTGAACTCTACCACAGTTAGCTACACAGTACTTCTTTTATGAAAAGATAGTTGAGAAAGTTGCACTTGATTTACATTAAAGGGTGTGTAATTTTCTGATCTCAGAAGTTTCCTTGCTGCCATTGTTTCAGCATTCAGTGTGGCTTGGAAAAAACATACTAGATGCAACTGTTAGGGGTTTTTTATGTTCTAGTTCTCATCCTTTAGGCCAGATTTCCTAAATTACGTGTAGTTCGCTGAGAGGCTCCTGTTGGACAGTAGGAAGCTTTATTTGAGCTGTGGGGAAATGTGCTCCTCTGGAAGTTGAACACCTTTGTGCTTGATCTCCCTCACTTGTCCAAACACCTCAATTCCCTGAAAGCCACTTCAGGAGCAGGAAGAATGAGGGAGGTAAAACTGAGGCTTCCTTCCACCAAATCCAGAGCAGCTGGCAGGTCCAAAAAGCTGAGTCTGCTGGGATTGTGTACACTGGAGGAAGCTCAGGCACTGTTTTTTTCTCTCTTTGCCCTATTTGCAAGTGTACAGGTATTATAACTTGCAAAATGTTAGTCAGATCTTGACAGGGTGTTTCCACTGTCCTAGATTCAGAACTCAAATGCAGAGGATCAGCACTGCAGGCACTCAGCACAATGGAAGTCAGATTATAGTTTTGCACTCCACATCCAGATGTTTTCTTTCTCCCTCACATTACAGTCACTCATTACTGGGAGGCTTTTCTTTACCTAAGCTGTTTTCCTAGAAATACTGACTTACACTATCTCCACCAAACCAGAATTAATTGTACCAACAGAGTAATTCATAGAGCAGTGAAAACTGTCAGATATTATTACAGAACTCAGGGAAGACAACAGCTCATTAAAATTATGTGTCTCTATCATCACTCCCACATCCTGTCAGTACCAGTTAGTGCAAATAATACACACACAGTCTGTGCTCCAACATCAGGTGGAGCACTGTCACCCAAAATCCCCACGTGCTGCAACACAGGTAATTGTAGGTTATTTCTCTTCTTGTCTCCCAGTGAACTAAAAAGAGCAGGAGTACATCTTACTATTCATAAGCAGCAATACTCTGACAGGCATACCCACATAGCCACCTGAATGTGAACTATTTTGAGCTGCTGATGTCTCCTGGTTTGAAATCAGATGCCTTGGTCATTTGATTTCAAAGTGAAAGTCTGCTGTAGTGGATGCCTTAATACATGTAAATTCCTCTTGTAATTTTTTGAGTTGTTCTCCTCTGGCTCCAGGCAGTCTTCAGACATGTCTGTGTGTGATGTTTTGGGGTTTATTTTTCTTCCTTTTTATTGTTTTCTTTTAAGGGTTCAGATGTTATACAAGGTTATTTTCTCTCCCACGTGGTGGAACTCTAGTTGTTTATCCTGTTAGAGCAAACTCTATTCATCTTTGATTAGCCTCAGCTGGAAAATGAACACAAGTCACATCTTAGACATTTAACAATTAATTCTTGCATACAAAAAAAGTTCCCTGGGCCTTTAATTGATGTTGGAATGTTGTCATTTTATTGCAAAAGCTCCATACCTTCTTGGTGATTTCTCATGGGCAGCTCCTCACAGCACTGACTCCTTCTTCACAGCACAGCTAACAAGCTCTAACTTCTTGACCAGCCAACCTACTCTTTTACAATACCCATCCTAATTGGATCTAGCTGTGGCCTGTTAAAGGCAGGCCTGTTTCTAATTCTTGATAATTAGCACAGCTGTAACCCCTTAGGGGTGAGATTGCCTTCATCACTCTCTCTATTCTCCTACTTTCCATCCACCTACATTGGAAGACACTGAGTTGTGTTTGTACTTCCTTAAAATGTGAATAAGTACTGTTTCCAGCCTAATAGTGATTTCTTTTCTCTGTGGCAGTTTTCAAAAACTTGGGGCTCATTTCTGTCCTCACTCTTTACACTTCCCTGAGTTGTTGGACCTCATACAAGTAACACAGCTTCTCTGGTGCTCTGTGTGGGTTATTCTGTGAGACAGATCTCCAAATCCTCGAGCAGACTGAGAGCTGTAAGCCTGTTCCCCCATGATCCAAGTGGTAAAGCCCGTGAATACAGCAGACATGACCCCTCCGACACTTCCCAGGAAATAAGGGGAGTTTTGCCTTGGTGGAGGTGAAGATCAGGATGAAGCAAATAAAAATGTTGGCAATTTCCCTTCTGCACTTCAATATTTGTAGGTTTTCTGATGTGAATTGAGACACATCATCACACAAAAATCTTGTTCTAGGCTGACCAGTATCTTTCCCAGCTAGGAATCAATTCACCATCTGCAAGACAATTTTTATGCATCTATTTACTGAACTCAGAGCCTGCAAAGGCATGTGTCTGTGGGAAACCTATTAAATATGTATGGAATTATCCGCTTGATGCAAACCCAATGAATTTCTTTATATTTTAGTGTCTCTTTTAAGCATATTTCTGTCACCAACACAAACATTCTAGATAATGGAATCTTAATATGGAGACTGCAGTAAAATGTCAACAAAATTTGTGAATTATTTAACACAGAGCAGACGGTCACAGAGTGTTTCTGTGGCATAAAGGGCACAGGAGTTTGCTGCACATTGGGAACACAGCTGTAGTCACACTCATATCCCTGCTCTGAAATCCAAAGGAAAAAGTAAAAATACTGTGTGTGATCTTCTGCAGCTACATTCTGCTCCTTTAAAAGCCCTTTTTAGATAGATATATATATTTTTTTTTTATTTTTTTTTTTTTTTAGTATCAGGGTATGTTTAATAGTAATACAGATCTCAGCTGACTTTGGAAGGTAAAGATTGAAATGAGGGTTTGGGGACACTGTGATACTAGGTGTGAAGTTAGCAGCTGGCACTGTGGGTTGATGAAAACCTAATTCTAAGTGTGTCAGCCTTCTAAGTGATCCATATCAGGTTATCACTCATGGCTTGACAGTACTTTGATTACATATTCAGTTGTAAACTGAGCTTTGCTATGTGCAGCTGAAGATTTCAGTAGTGACTTGCAAAGGTCTCTCTTTCCCTGGAAAACAGTGGATACTCTTCTCATCCAGTGACACTTATTTTGGGTGCACACTGGGATTAGACAGGTGTAATTATATTGATAGAAAATCCTGCTCCTAACAGGGAAAGTTGGAACAAAAAGGAAAGTAAACCAAACTGTTCACATCTAGGTAAGGAGGAGATGAAATCACGCTTATATTTTGTGCTTGTGTTCCAAGTTAACCTTTCCTTCCTCCAGCTGCTGGCAAAGGGAAATCCAGCCCTTTTCTCCCTTTCTGGGGAGTGGTGGGAGGTATCCCTGGGAATTCAACTCTTCCCATTCTGTGTTCACTAACTGATCTGAACAAACATTCCTGCACCTGTAGCTTCAGTGGGTGGACCAGGCTCTTTATTCTTCACTGCAGCAGATGCCCATTAGAGAATCTCCAATGACCTCCAATGTTGTGGCTCCATGTCTAAGAGCACAGCAAATCTATTATTCATAATACCTTCCCAAGTTCACAAAGCCATTGAATAGTGCTGCATAACTCTTTAAAGCTGCCACCCACTCAAATCCATTTTATTTGGACAAATAAAGAAACTCTGCACTGAAGAAAACCAATTTGAAAGCACACTGAAATTCATTTTCCTCACTTACATATTGAAGTGCTTATATTTATTGCATCTCAGCCTTGTTGCACTGTTTTCAAAAAGAATTTGCTTGTTTAATAGATCTAAAGAAGTTTCAGTAAATTTAAAATGTGTAGGAAAATAAACTAACATCTGACAAGAGTCACAGTGCTTTTTATGTACATGGGCTGGGATTAAAGACATAAAAGAAATATATTAAAAATAAATTTTAAAATACTAACTTAATACACACAAAAATTAAGAGGTAGTGAAATTAAATTATGATGTGCCAGTAGTGCTTTCTCTGTCCTATCTGAATTTCATCACTATAAGCTACACCAGCAAATGGATCCTGAGGTGAAATAATGGTGGAGTTTTGGTTTGTTTTAGGGCTTTTTGGGTGTGCAAGGGGGTTTGCTGGACTCAGGTTTGGTAGGGTTTTTTGAGAGCTAAAAGCTGATTTGAGTCAGTTTTATGGCAACTGTGTGGACCTAGTTGAGTTCTCTAGATTTATTCTGCTGGCCTCCTGTATAGTTCTTGTTTTCCCTTTTGTTGGTAGTTTTCCAACAGCGGTGTTTTTTTTGAAGAAAGGCAAGAATTTTGTGCTAGTGCAGACCTAGGTCATGCATCGTGCAATTTAATGCCACTCCCAGCAAACAGAAGCCCGAGAGCCACTTCTTGTTCTCCTCATCAGCTGCTCCCTGATTCTGGTGACAGCACAGAACAAGTTCTGAACAAATTCAAAGAGAAAGTTCTCCCTCAGCAGCTGCTCCACCCCAACCCTTCATTTAATACACCCAGAGCTGGAGCTTTCAGAGCCCAAGGGGTTGATTGAAGATATGTTGGCGTGGCCACATTGTCACGTGGGAAAATCCCATTATTTGGGCACCCAACAGCTGTAGGAATCTCAGACTCTGCATTGTGGCAGCTTGGAAATCTCATCCTAAATATGTAAATTTATAGAGAATATGACATGATAGAGCTTTATGGGATGAACATAGTAGGCTTTGGCAAGGTATTTTAGGCTTTAGTGTTACAGTAGTGACATTTTTTTAAAGTGTGCTGTTATCCACTGTTACAGACTTAAACTCTTGCTAAAAACAATTATTTCTTACATTGTCTGGGAGTTTTCAGAAGCAATAGATCAGATCAGCCTCACAAAGAAAATGTGTGTTCCAGCATAACATAGTAAGTTTATCTGGTCTTCTGGTGTAAATATATTTCAAATTTTGTTTTTCATTGTCACATTGGTTATTTTTTGTGTTATGTCTCACCAGTCAGTAGTTGTGCATATAATGCCATATTCTTTATTTATTAACGTGATCGTGTAGAAGAATGAAATAAATGATGACAAGGAAGAGAATGAAAGAAATAACAAATTCTTCAGGGTGGTTGAAATGCACCATAAAGGGGATCTGAATGTGGAGTGCAGATGGCTCATCTTCTCCACAATATTTTATTTGAACAGCAAAAGCCTAAAACTGTAAAATAACCTGTTCAAATAGTTCTCACATAAGCCTTAATATAAGGACACAAAAAATGAAATCACTTGACAGTGATCCATCAAAACACATGTGCTGGTGTCTTTCAAAAGCAAGGAGGGATTGAGACATCTGTATTTATTTGTTCAGGGTTAGCCTGAAAAGGCAGTAGTTTTAGAGGTAAAGTTCTTGTAAAAAAGAAGAAAAAAAGAAGACACAAATCATAAGATCATGACAGCTTCATATAGAGTGTGGAGCAGGCCATGAGCTCAGCGCTGATGTCAGCTGATGTGGTAATTGAGGAGGACCCACTGTCACAGGGGAGAGGCTTTGCTTATTCAGTGGGAGAATTGCTGAGCAGCAAACACACTCCTTGTCCTGCACTGCTTAAATGGGTTACAGCTATTTCATTATTACTGAGCCTGTGCTGATCTGATTAGCTGAGACCCCTGAGCCTGGAGGGGGGAGGAGATAATTGTTTCATGAAACAAGGCTCTGGGTTTCAATAAGTGACTTCTGACGCTCCTGTCTTCACCTGTCCAACAAAAAGATCCCCTGAGGAAACTTTATTTGCAGAAAGTGCTGAGCAAGGGTAAGGTCAAAAAATAATCTAAGAATTACCATGAACCTTTCTGAACCTGAGTGTACCTTGCTCCTGGACTGAGGTTTGGAATTCTGGGATAGGTGGCTTGGCTTTCTGTATGTTGCAAAGGAGACACAGGCATTTCCAAGGAGGAGTTTGTGTTCTAGTTCCTGACTGAAGGACTGAAACAGCATTTTATTCCATCACTATGAAATACAAGAGCTGACCCTGGAGGGGAACGCTGCAGATCGTGTCGCTCCGAGTGCTGGGAGCACCGAGCTGCACAAAGCTTTTCCTTTGGCTGATGGAATTTATTTTCTGCCTGCAGACAGACTTGATGGAAAAGTTAGAAGCCATAGCCACAAATGGATGGTTTGATACGTGGGTGTTGATTTTCCAGAGGCAGAGGAAAGAGCTAAACCTGGATTTTGACATATGGAATGTAGGGTGTGTGCTCCTCCATCATGCTCAGAGTACATACCAATGTGGGACCAAATCCCACTGGTGTGTTACAGATGTTCTGGGAATGGCCAGAACATTCCCATTAGAGTAATGTTAATGAATGTATCATTTCTGACTGGCAGCTGGGGTGAAAATTACTAATTAAATCAGGATTACTTTAGATCATTCCCTGGCATCACTCTGTTAGGCACATTTTCAAGTACGACCTTGTAATTTACTTGGTCTGTTTTGACCAAGTTGATGAAAAGGGCACTTAAAATCTACATTTTGGATACAAAAGCCTAAATCTTCTTCTGTCCCATGACTTTCAAAGCCATTTTTGTTGACCTAACTCTAACCTTAGGGAAGTGCAATCCTTGTCAAATGAAACATAATCCAAATTTGAAACATCTAAAAATGCATCTCACTTCTGAAAAATTTGAATTGTAAGTAACAGGCTTCTGTTCAAACTAAAATTGCAGAAATAAGTTACCAAAATTGATTTGGAGCACAATTTTAATAGAAAGTGAGCTTTTGCCACAGCTGTTGTCATGAGCAGAAACGTGCCCTGTGCTACCAACAATCAGGTGTTGAGCAGTGAGATTTTAAAGATACTTTGATAAGCTATAGCCAAGCCTACATAGTAAAAGGGACTGAAGAATACATTGCAATCTTACAAAAAGACCATTGGCTATTCTTAAGTAGAGATTTTAAGTCCTTCAGTCTTACTGTTTTATCTTTCCTTTAAGCAAATTCAAGCTTCACACCAAAACCCCTTCATCTGGAATCAGAAAATAATACAAATAATAATACTTCTCATAGAACACTTCATTTATTCAAAGAAATGCAAGACATTAATAGACTAAATCTTCAGTGTAATAATGAGCAGATTCATTATTCATGTTTCAAGCCAATAAAAAAGGAGATAGATTATTGGCAAAGTTTTCACAGCTTCTAAAGAAAGCCTAAGTAGAATATTATTAATTCAATAACTTGGGCTTTTCACTCACAAAAACATATAAAGCTATTGTCAATCATATTTAGTATTCTCAATTTTTATCAAAATAGATCCTGAGTTTGAGTAGTATTGGAATCAATCAAGCACCAAAAGGTAATTGATTATATTTCTTCTTTGTCTGTTTGTGCCAGAGAGTTCTTAACCAACCATGGCACAGGGAGAGTCTTCATTCTGTAAAGCCCACCCTACTACCACCTATATGGACTTGATACAGAAACATGGTAAAAAATAAGGTTCTTATTATTTCCCAGGCTGGCATCAGGCAGCCAGGCCTATGTCCAACACCGCAGCAAGCAGTGGTGGCCTCAAAACTTTCTTCTTTTTTTTTGTCTGAGAGTATTTTTTAACTTAGTGCTGCATCTTCATGTCTGCCTGGTAGAGGAAGTTTCCACATGCTCAATAAACACACAGCTTCTACTTAAATACACACAGTAGAGCTCTGCCAGAAAAATAAATGCAGTGTTATAATGGGCTACTTTTCCAGTAATACATATTGTGTTACATAAATTACCAGGAATTGAGGCAAATAAGCACTTTAAAGGTAAGGCATGAAGTTTTGCAACCTTTTTCTCCTGCATTCACAGCACTCTCTTTTAAGGACTCTGATTATTTGGCTGTTATCTAATTTCACTGCAGAATAGAAATCTGACTGGAGCCTTGCTTTCTGCTGGTTAATTATAAATTTATTAGGGGAATTTTGCCAAATGTCCCTCACTATTCGACCTCCCTGAATCTGAAGTTCAAGCTATCAGACTTCATTTAACGTAATGCATTGCCCTCTTTTTCTGTTCTGCATGTGGTTTTTTGTATTTTTTTGTTCTCAGGTACATTCAATCTTCCCTTTCTGTGTATTATTTGCCAGAGAGGCTCTTTCAAGTTATAGAAATGGGACGAAGTAATTTTTAGAACAGCAAAATATGTAAGGAGGCAAGGTCCCTGGAGATGAAATGAATTTCCAACACAATAAAATAGCTTTCCTGTCCTGTTTGGGTGTTGCTGTTGACAGAGTATCTTGTTAACAGCACACAAATGCCTCAGGGGAAGGAGGCTGTGGAGGGAGACCACGGAATGGGAGGGTGTGGAGTGGGAAGGGAAGGATTAGACAAGCTTTTGGCCACCTCCCTGCTGTGGGAAGGCTTTAACCCTCCGGAGGTGCTCTCAAGAGTGAGCCCCAAAGTGCGTGAGGCTGGGCTGGGCTGGGAGCACTCGGTGTGCACTCGGTGTGTCCAACGAGACCCACATTTAAGGACCAGCCTTCTCCTGCAGTTTTGCTAAAAGTAGGGGCTCACACTAAGTGTGAAACAAATTTGTAGCATACTGGAGGGTACCTGGAAGTGTAGGTTTGTCCTTTGTGAGCACAAAGCCCAGGGTGTTCCTTCCACCAGCAGGGCCAGGAGAGGGTTGGGACTGCAGTTCCCTCTTGCATCAGGTAGAATCTCTTCAGCTACTAAATCCTGGTGGCTTTTATTGCAGTTTTCAGCAGGAGCTGAAGCAGAGCTGGTGAGAGTTGAGTCTTTACAAATTGGTGTTAAAGGAAAGCTGCCGTGCTCAGTTCAACTCCTGAAAAGGGAGAGGAAAAGAGCCTTGCTTGATCTCAGAGAGGAAATCTGCACTCTCAAAAATAAACTGCTGCAGGTTTTCAAAACTTACCAAGCAAGTCAAAAATGTAACTGTTGACATTGACTTATGTTCTATCAGTGGAAGGACACAATTTGATCCAGTTCAGAAGCTCTGTGTTTTAACAGTATGACTGTTCGCAAGGAGGTCTGAGAAAAGGATGTTACAGGATTTTACAGCAGACTTACAGCCATGCTGAGTCAGATGAGGAATTTTTGTTTATATACCTAGAAAACACTAATAAAACATTTATATCATGTTTGGAGTTCTTTCTTCCTTGGCTAAGCCTTCCTAGTTGGGAAGCTTTTGCTTTGCTTTTGGCAGAAGGAGGAAGACAAGGACAAAAGAAGGGGAAAAATCACACCCTTGCACTTGCCAGTTAAGTCCATCTCCCTTCAGAGATCAACTTCCTTTTACATGCTCCATTTACTGTGCACCAGAGCAAAGTGTGAGCTGTCATACTCCTGTGGTGACAGAGCTGGATCTCATCCTGCTCCTCCTGACATCAGTGGCAGAGCTTGTGCTGCTTCCAGTGGGACTGGGACGTGCTCGTGGTGCCTGTGTGGTTCAGCCCCTGAGGGGATTGATGACAGCAGGGTTTAATACTTAATTGTGCTTCTGCTCAGTGTGAACTTAAAAAGTGCAAAACTTAAAATTTTCTGACACCAGATTTCACCAGATTGAGAAACTCGTGAGTAGCTCTGCAAACTGATCCTTGCCAGGGAAAGCCTGACTCAGAGCTTTGTTTAAATCAGGGGATTGCTCCTTGTTTTGCAGAGCACTCAGATCACAGTGATTAAAACATTCCACAAGTGCTAAATATGAAAATAAATTACACAGAGAAGGATTATATTTGTATTTTCTTTCTAGAAGTTTCTGAATACTGGAGGAGAAATGTTTGCATTGTCACAGAAGCTGCAGTAATATCTCCTTTAGCACTGCATTTTCCAAGTGTCAAACACTGGTTTGAGAGAGGGCACAAATGAATGTTCACAATTGGAAAAGAGTTCCATTTTCTTAAGTGTAAGTAATAATCGAACAAAGTCTTTCATATTGACAGCATCAGACTTTCATGTATCTTTTCAGAGACAAATGTACTTTCTAGAGTGTGTCCTCACATGTCAATGTCTCAGAAAATGTGTTACATTTAGTGAAATAATGGGTCCAAAAAAAAAAAAAATCACTGTCATAAATGATGGCAGGCACTTTTTACTGAAATACTGGTAGTTTTACATTCTTGACATGAATAATTGGATGTGTCATATGTGAAGCTACCTAGAAATAAAATAGTGGTCATAAAATGTAAAGACATGATAGGATGCATTTATAACAGCATAAACCAAGCTGGCATTTTAATGTCTTAAGCCAGCCCATTTGCTATCCTTGGCCATTGATCTTGGCTGGGAAAGTTCTATGCCGAATTTAAACAAATTTTGGAGATAGAACCATACGATGAGAGTGACAGGGTTAGGTTTTGTTAAAAAGATTCTCCTTTGGCTGTTCCAATTACAGCCCAATAGGAGCACTGGAGGCTGGACTCTCTGGTGTAACTTGCCCTGAAAATTGTGATTGCAGCTCACACAGAAGACTGTTTCTCAATAGACATGAGAGAGAGTTTCGCTTAGTGTTTGCTCCATTTGAGAGAGCAGTTTTGGGGAAAGATGGTGCAGTTTGGGAGTTCCTGTTTGGGAATTCATTATTTAATGAATTCCTCTGAAGGCACGGAAAAAGGTGCGTGGGAGAGGCACTGACTCCAAAGAACAAGCTCAAAATCTCATTAATTTCAATTGGCTGTATAGGTAGTTTTAATTACCATGCTTGAACTGAGATTCAATATGGCACAGAAATAAAATAAGTAATGATGGCTACCTAAGTACTCACTGAAATGGTCTCCTTCTCCACTCCCCCAATTTTTCCAAATAGAACTGAGCATAGGAGCCACATGCTTAAAATAAAAAAAAAAAAAGAAAAAAGCCAAGAAAGGGGGCAAAAAAATCCTAATTCTATAGGATTACCAGCATGCATGTGTGGGGTGTTTTTTTGAAACACTAAAGTAGCAGAAGAATTGGCACGTGCCTTGTGGCTGTGGTTTGCTGTGTGGCTGGCAGTGAGGGCAGGCTGGGCACTGCTTTGTTCTTCCTGAGTTTTACTGGAAAAGTATGCAGGGCAAGAGGAATCTACCCACTGCCTCTATTCCCTTTCAATTACTGCACAGTCGATGGAATGTCTGACTGGTGCATTTTTTGGCTGCTGTTTTACATTTGTGCAGAGCCTGGGAATAGTCACTGAAGTCTTATATAAGTGGAAATCTTTCATATCTTCTGTTTTCAATGCAGTTTTACTGAAAGCCCTTTGGAATTTGAATGAATCACTCCAAAATGTGATTTTCAAAAGAGAAGTCTCTGGAAATGAAATCTTCCCAATCTGTTGGGTTAATGATATCAATATTGGTATAGTTAATTGAAGCCAACATTCCTGGCATAGATGTACTTCTGGATTAGTATCTGTCCATGTTTGTTTGAAACTCTTAGGAAACATCCAGACCTGGTGAGGTAGAATGAAGGCTGATTTATTGATGGACATCATTACCTCACCTGGATTTAAGGGAGAGGAATTGACTGCAGAGAAGAACAAAACATTGAGAATAATTAGTCCTGTACTAACACAGGGAAAGGATAAAGATTGGAGTGGTGTCTGAGTGAGGTTTAGCATGCAATCTGCAAAATAATAAACTACTGAGCAGCATTTGTCTCGTGACATCATTTATTGAGAACCTCTTGAGGCATCAAGATTTGTGCAAGTGTCTAACCTGCTGTTCATACATGATCTCCTCTGTCTTCTGAACAAGGATGTTCAGAGGTTGTGAGGCTTATATCCATGAGGCTCTGTGTTCACAATGAGAAAAATACCCAGTGCATGTAGCTACAGATTTATTCCAAAGTAGATAAACCTGTTCCATTGGATTGAAATATGAGTTTCCATGAAAAAACACTACAGATTTATTCTAACATAGATAAACTTGTTCCATTGGATAGAAACATGAGCTTCCATGAAAAAACAGGGTGATGCTCTACCCTTCACATCAACTTCTTTTTTCGTGGGAAGAGAACATCTAGATAAGTTGTTGCCCTTTCTGACCAGAAGATAGCTGGTACAAGACAATCTTGCTGAAATTATGTCTCAGCTGGAAGGAAAGATGAATTTATTTATTTTATGTAGCATTGGGGAAAGGTTCTCAGGAATACTCAGTCAATCAGTTATCAGAGTGGTAAATGAGGTCTCGAGAGCCAGAGCTCATAAGAGTGCAGTGATAGGGAAGTGGGAAGGAGAGAGGCTGCATTGGGGCTGGGTGTTTGTGTTCCTGATGGAAAAGTGCAGATCATTTCCTTCCCTTCTGCTGCTGTCATGGTCCATCACATCATCAGTCCATTTTCACCTTGCTAAGGGATTCTGAACGGGCCTTCCTGCTTTGGCAGGAATTAATCTCTCACAAGCCTGTTCTTGCAGCCTGTCTGCCTGGGATGGTCCAGATCTCACATCAGTGCCTGACAAACAAAATATCTTTTTTTTCCTTTAACTGCCTCCCTTTTCCTGTGTTCTTTCACCCCAAGCCCAGTCAAGCAGGTTGAAGACATTGTTCTTCCCCTTTGAAGAGGGCATAGACACACCCTGTTATTACAGGAAATATCCCCTTTCTTCCAGTGGAACCGCTCACACTGTGGTATGGAAAGCTGTCTATGTTTTCAAAAATGCAAAGTGCCCACAAAAAAATGCAGCAGGATTTTCCTTGTCAGAAACTGTTCAGCAGCTCAGAGCCTTTACATTGGAACATGTAAAGCTGAAAACTATTGGGAACCTTTAAAAAATGGCATTCTTAGGCACAAATAAAAGTGTAAGATCTGAGATGGAAAGGGCATATTTGTGATGTAAAACATTGCCATGAGACTATGAGACAAAAGAATTATTTTACTGAAGTTATTTCACTGTCGTATATCAAGTGATCATGAATATCAGATATCTTGTGCACCGAGTTCTATCAGCCAAGCACTTTATGTCTAGTTTAAAATGAGTCCTTGTGACAAAATAATACATGTAGTCTATATAACAGATAACACTGGGTATATAATGTATTATCTATAATAGAAAAACATAGATTCTGTAAAATGATACCAGTGGAATCTAATATTTCTTTGAAATCTATTTCCTGGATAATATTTCTCCTCAGAAGCTACTTATTTCCCTTCTGCTCTTCCTTTGTGGGGACAGGCTTGGTGTTCAGCACAGGATATCATTCCAGAATGGCAAATAGAAAAGCACTAAACAGATCTGAGGAGTCCCTGTGTTAGATCAGTGCTCAGGGCAGTGTCCATCCCAACCTTGCAGCTCTCCTGGCCTGCCCCTCGCTGCACTGATCTCCTGTGCTGGTGCTACAGAACTGGCAAGAGCTCTGAAAGCCTTCTGGGGACATACAGGCAGGGGAAAAAAAGGCAGAAAAATCACATCTTTAATTCCCCCCTGCCGACAGCTTCCTTAATAAATATTGTAAGAAATTTCTCTGTTAAGAGCCACCCAGTAATCTAATTTGCAAGCCCTGGTGATATATTCAGCAGCCAGCTCCAGGGAGGTGTGTTTCTACTGTCAGAATCACATGAGCAGGGAATAAAATTCTGAGCTCTTGCTGAAAGCTGCAGTAATTTATGATGAGTTGTTGGCTTTTATTTTTTCATACTATTTTTGACTCAGCT
The DNA here is from genome assembly GCA_013400635.1 of Hypocryptadius cinnamomeus. NCBI lineage: Eukaryota > Metazoa > Chordata > Aves > Passeriformes > Zosteropidae > Hypocryptadius > Hypocryptadius cinnamomeus. The sequence continues at coordinate 26,076 of VYZP01025616.1, forward strand.
GAGCAAAGTGGATAGAACTGCTACTGAGTTTACATTGATTAGTTTTTTCTACAGTCTGCTCCCCTGCCTGTGTGTTTTCACAGGATATAACAATAAAAATACTGCACATTTAAGTTTTACATATATCTGAAGAAATCATGGAGTGATGCCCTTGTTTAATAATGAGTGATGTGGATCCTGGATTATTTCAATCATCTCCCCCTCTTGACACACTCCTGAAGGAGTTAAGCCTTTGCCAGTCTGCTGAGTTTAAGTAAACCTAGATTTGTCTGTCACCTTGTGTTGTCTGGATGGGGCATCCTTGGGCTCTTCCTTCTCTTCTCGGCTCCACTTTAAGGAGTATTCTGCTCTGGTGTGTACACAAAAGGCAAAGCACAACCCAAACAGCTTTCATGGGATTACATCTGTACAGCCAAGGTCAGGCTGTTTGGTGAGAGAACTGATTCTCCACAGCAGTGCCATTGTGGTTGTGTCCAGTTTCCTACAATGGGAAAAGCTTCCTGTCTGGAGTGCCTTCTGTATCAGGTCCATCCCCTCATTTGAGAAGGACCAACAGTGTTGCCCCATTCGAAGAAAACAAAGCAAAGAGGTGAGAAAGCCAGCCCAGAAGCTCTAGGGTGCTACTTCTCAGCTGCTCAGCTGGGAGAAGGTGCAGTGGCTGGGTGTCCTCAGCCTTGAAAGAACTTTCAGAGCCACTTCACACGTAATTCCATCTGAGCTGCTAGTTCATGATGAATGCCTCATTTCTTGGGGTGCACCTCTGTTCCCTCACCTCTGCTTTAAGAACTTGGAGCTTACAATGGCCACTGGAGTGTGTCATCCATGGCCAGAGACCTCTCCTTCAGGGAAAAGGGGTTTTGGGTGTCCAGAGGGACAAGACTTCACCCTCAGTAAAGAGCTCCCAGGCACCACTTGCTTTCTCTAAGCCTTTGTGCAAGCCTTGAGAGGAAAACCAGGTTGCCAGCACTCGCTGGCTTTCTTCAGGGTGCACATGGGTGCAGTCCAATAGATCTCTCTTTGAAAAAAAGGAATTTCATGTCTATAAAAGGAAATGGTGCTGTCTCTGTCCTACCTTTTCATCCACATTGCCTTTTAGTTCTGCATCAACGAGGTTTTTGAGGATCCACCCAGGGAACACAAAAGTGGTGCTTTCATTGTTCCTCCTTAGGATTCAATCTTTTAAAACCCACTTCTCATTTCTTTATGCCTTCCTGCTCCAGCCTTCATTACTGGGAAGCAAACACCAATGGTTTGGGTTTTGTAGCTGTCTCTGTGGTGCAGTGCTCGGGTGAGGAATCACTGTCTGTGTTCATTTTTCCAGAGAGTAGCTGGGGAGATGCACAAAATGTGTTCTTCATTCACCTAAAGCTGTCTGTTGTTCATATTACCCTGAGTGGAAGGTGCTGCATTCGTGTTTTCTTCTCTTGCAGTGAGAGGTGCAGATACACCCTGCGTGGCCACAAGGACTCAGTCAACAGCATTGAGTTCCTGCCCTTCTCCAGCACCGTTGTCACCAGCTCTGCTGACAAGACCTTGTCTCTCTGGGACGTCAGAACAGTAAGCAAGCTTTGTCTTGGTCTTTCCTGAATTCAGGATGTAGTGGTGTGTGTGACATGAGAAAAATAAAACCCAGTGTGAAATCAAAATAGAAAGTGAGGGTGATGTGCCAGTAAAATATTCATTAATACATTTGTTATCTTCTGACCAAAAATGTCACCATGTAACACTTCCTCTAGAAGGAATCTGCCTCCCCTCCTCCAGGACTCTGCTGATTCCTCATGGAACATGCATTATTTTCTCCACATTATATCACTGCACGTCGTGACAGAAACTCTGCATCTCTTCCTTTGTTCTTCTCTACCTTCTTTCTTTGGAATAGGTAAAAATGGATTGAGTACACTGGAGAGTGTATTTGTCCCTGCTGCTTTGCAAACCAAATATGCAAATCCTGTTCAAGTAGAACATGAGAACAAGACAAAAGGAATTTTTTTCCTTTTTCATCAGAAAATCTAATAATTATTTCTGTTTCTGTGGTATGGAGCAACTTTTGAAGTTTTCAAATTAATTCTTCTGTTGACTTTACAGCCACTCTGCATTTCTCAGACAGTGTAAAGGTACAAGATTCCAGCCTCAAATGCAGAAGGTTGTATTCATGGAAGGGATTTGAGAGGAAGCAGGCAGAGCTGTTGCTGTGGATTAAATCGTGTTGTCATCAGAGACAAACACGGGATAGGAAAAACTGCCATGGAAATGACAGTGGAATACTTGAGATGCTCATTAGGCAATTTCTATTTATGGATCACAGAAACAGACTGAATAAAAGGTCATTTAATAATAGTAATAATAATAATCCTGGTCAGAAAGCACAATAAGTTAAAATGAAACTAGTCAAGACTCATTATTCGTAAATGCATTGGTTTGTAGGAATATTTGATATCCAAATATGAATAATTCAAAAAGAGAAAAAAATTATTGCAATACAAACAAAAGTGAAATGCTTAATGGAAAAATAGATTTCTGCTTTGTTTTGTTTTCAATAAATCCTGCAAGGAACTTTATCTTGCAAATATCTCAGTAATCTCCTGCTCATAGCAAATTAACAGAGTCATCAAGGAGTTTTCCTTTGACAAACATAAGGAAAAAGCCTCTATATTTGCTCACCAATATTGTTTTTCAGCTTTGGGTAATTTTGCTAACATAGGAAAGACGTTTTGNTCAGCTTTGGGTAATTTTGCTAACATAGGAAAGACGTTTTGTGAAAAGAAAACATTGTATATGGCCTTTTGGTGTGTATTTATGCTGTTGAATTTTTTCCATGTCCAGTGGGAAATCTTGCAGGTTTGGGATAAATGCTCACAGTGAAACCTCACTTGAGGTGGTGAAATCCCTGTCAAGTTGCCACCTCCCTCTAAATGCTGAATGATATTAAATGTTCCCTCCAGAAAGAAGATGAATTATTTTGTCCCATTAATTGGGAATAGAGTATTTTCTCATCTCTGTGAGATCAATTAGCATTAAGGAGTACATTTAAGATACTTTTAATGAAACATGAAAACCACGCTCGGGTTTGTTTTCTCATAAATCAGATTCCTATTGCTAATCACATCTTGCTCTTCAATCATTAAGTGCAGTCAGCTCTTTATTATTAAAGATAATGGATACAGAGAACTGTAAGTCAGAGCAGTGTAAGTTGAATGGACAATGAGCTCTGGATTTGGGGCAGGATAGAACATAAATCTTTGTAATTGCTAAGGTAGAACTCTATTGCAGCCTGCAGACTTGGGAAACACAGGGCATTACTTTTCCTCTTTTTTTTTTTTTTCTGGATAACAAAGTAAGATCCATTCAGCAGTTTAAAAAAAATCTTCATCACATTGACTCTAATTTTAAACCTAAGGGACATGTTGCTTATAGGAAAGTGAGAACAGAGAAAGATGAATTGCATTTGTGGCTCTTTCCAAACACTGAGGGAGAATTACAGCTGTGGTGTTGGATTTGGGCAGGAACCACACTTGTGCTGTGCCAGACATACAGTAGATGAGATGTGGAGACCCAGGCTGCAGTTCTCTGGTGGCAATTTCTTGCCAGTGAAGCTGATGTCTCTGGTGCCAAGATAAGCTGCAGAATTTATTCTTCCATGTGCCAGTTTCATAGAAAGACGAGTGTGTTCTGGCTTTTCACCAGAACAATTCCTCGCTGACACATCAGGGAAAGCATCTCCACTCATGAATTGCAAAGCGTGTCCAGTGATGGATGTGAGAGGTGCAGAAGTGCCCCTGACCCCTGAGTCCAGGTTGCCCTGCCTGGGTTAATTCCTGCCATGATGAGGGACCTGCCACTCCTCTGCATCTCCCACAGCCTCAGGAGCCATTTCTTGGGACTGCTCGCATTTATCTCAACCCCATTTGAGCCAAGCTTGAACCTCTGCTCTTTTTTCAGACAGATGAGACACCAAATATTTATACACTTAAATAATTAAATAGAAAGGAAGAAAAAAATGCATTTTTCATTTTACGTGTTTGAAACGTATTGATTTAGTAACTATCTCATGTGCTTTCTGATTTTTGAAATGTCAGGTTTTATAAGTGGATATTTCATTTTTGAAAACATTCTGGAGAGACTGTCATTTAAAAGGTAGCTTTCAGTAGTAATGCCCTGAGGAATGTGTCCAGCGAGGATTTGGGAAGAATTCTGTGTATCCTTAGCAGGAGAGGCCCATTTGCATCAGTGACACTGTTCTTATGAACAAAGTTCAGCACACACAGAGCTCTGTAAAAAGTCACACTCATACAATGCTCTATTTCTGTTCAATTTTTTGAAATAACAAGCATTTGAGATATTGTTTGATAATTCATGTCCATTTTGGTCTCTACTGCTCACTGGTACCCAAGTTTAATATTTTAGTTATCCAGGATATATTTCTTTATGCAGTGCAGCTCAGTGATTTAAGATGAGACCTGGTTTTTCTGCATTCTGTTTGCAGAAGATTGCTGCATAACACAAATAAAAGGATCCCATTCCCACTCCACTATCAAACTAATACCTCTGATATTCAGGGAGGAAGGCATCAAGGATGTCAGCTTTTTTCTATTTGGGTCAAAGATGACTTGAGCAGGGGTAAGGCAGCAGAGCAGTGACCAGATGCCAGTTCTGGCTCTGCACATCAAATTGTGTCCTTGTCAGTAATTTGTGGGCTGAACAGCAGAACCAAAAGTTAGAAGCTGCAAGGTAGTGTGGTCCTTGATGAATAATGCAGGCACCAATCTCATAGGAAAAAGGAAAAAAAAAAAAAAAAAAACAACAGAATGAAATTGCCCAAAATCCTGCCTGAACAGCAGCAAAAAGCTCCCAGTAAAAACCTGGCTCTGGCCATTTTCCTCCTCAGAGACTCCTGCAGTTTCCCCTTCTGGGAATGCAGGCAGAGCCTCCTTTTTGGGCTCCTGCAGGGGTATCTGTGCATGGCTGTGGAGAAACTGGATCTCTCAGCCCCTGGGAACGGTTCCTGAGTGTGGTGCACCACACTTCATCCAGCAGGGCAGGCTGGGGCTCTGGGGCTGCACCACACCCAGAGGAATTCATTAAGAAGAACTAGTCAGGGCAAAGAGCAAGAGGCTGCTGGGGGCTTCTGTAGGGTAATATTCTGTCTTCAAATGTGGCCTTGGATAAAAGAGGTTCTTAGGCACAGCCCTTTTTTGAGCAGTAGTTAATAAATTGCAGCTTCTGTGCTCCAGTGTCTGCTTATCATGGTGTGCTAATGGCTCTTGAACATTAGGTGAGTTTGATTGAGTTCCCACACAATTAGGTCTGTGAGAAACAGCAGGGAAACCCAAATGAATGTCCCACCTGGTAGGGCAAGCAGCAACACTCAGCAAGCCCAGCACCATGTTCTGAGGAGTGTCACAATCCAGCTTCTGCCTGCTCTGTTCTTCCTTGGCTTTTCATTTTGTCCCACAGAGGTCCCAAAATGATCCATCTGTGCGTCCAGAGAAACAGCAGAGTGAACCCCAAGAATCTGGGGATGGTCATTTGCATTTTTGCCTTTGTAAAAGGGCTCTGGCTGAAGGCATGTGGGTCATTTGAGGACAGTGGCCATTTCTAAGGGCTTTTCACTCTGTGTCCTACCAGAGAATAAATAAATCCATGCACAGGGCAGTTTCTGAGCTGTTGGCTGAGGTTTCCAGCTGTGCTGCAGCATTTTAATGATGAGCACTTGGCTGCCTGTGTGTTTCATATGGATGTAGAATAATTACAAGGATGCTGATCTAAGCTGCAGCCTTGCAATTTTCTCCTTCACAATACTGCCCATCCTCTCCCACCCTGGGATGTCTTTGGCCTGGGACAGCCTTGCTGTGGTTCCTGTTGCAGCTCAAAGCTGGTTAACTTTTGGTTAAACTGGGAAATTGTTCCAAACTTATAATTTCCTTAGATAACCTTTTTAATTTGTTTTTTTTAAATTAAATTATCTTTTAGACCACTTACTTTTCAGTGTTTATTTTATCACTATTTAATACTTTCTAATTTAGTAATTTCCTTACATATCCTATTGTAGGGGTTTTTTTTTCTTCCAGTGAAATATAAATTAGCTAGTAGACATTTTACTTTTCAATATGGATTTTGTCAGAACATTTTTGTCAGTAGACTTAAAGCACATGGGAGCACCCAGATCTTTTCAGGGCTTCTGCCTGTCTGTGGTGGGGGGTTCTTTGCCTGTGTCCCTTTGGAATGGTCATTCACAAGGCAAATTCAGGAAAAATGAATTTAAGGATTAAGTGTATTAGAGAAGCATTAAGCAGGAAAAAGGGAGTGATTTTGAAAAGCAATCTGGTTGTCTTTATAATTTTTAGCCTATTTCAGTTGATTTATCCCCAAGTAAACACCTTAGACACAAAATTATCAGTCAGAATCTCCTCAGAATATTGGATTTGTCAGTTTTATTTGAGCTCTTTTGAACTCCTGAGGAATGAATTCACGAGCTGAGTGGATAGACAGGATGGGTCATTTAAAAAACCTTTGACAGGCAGTTTAAGGTCCAAATCAATCCTCTTCAAAAGTAGGTCAAAGATTGAAGCTGTCAGTATTGGAGACAAAGAGCTCTTCCATGCAAACTCCAAATCTCCCAGTGCAGTTGAATTATGCTGCTGTAAATAAGGGATGTGCAAGGATAAGTCCAGTTCCTGGCATGAAGTGTAACAAATCCTGTGTTCCTGGTTCTGTGCATTTGTAAATAATGGGTTCATATTTTAAAACTCCCTGTCTTAACATGAAAAGGAATTTGAGTCACAGTGAAATATGAAATCAAGAACAAATAGTTATGAATACGGATTATGTTTTTTCCCAGAAGTAGTATCACAAAAGACAAAAGTAAAACGCAAAAAGGTTTATGTTAAATCTGTTTGGGATGCTTTCCTAGAGACTTAGTGCCAATTTTTTAAAAACCAGAAATATAGCTGAGGAAAAAAGTCAAGATTGCTTTCTAAAAATGGAAAACAATTGGGGAAAAAAACCCCTTGATTTAGTCGATGTAGTTCTTAAAAATGCTACATTTTTACTTTTTTTTCAAAACAACTTCAGTGACAAAAGACAGATTGCAATAAAATATTTCAAATAATGAACATACAAGTGCAACTTGGATCAGTTGACTCAGATGCAAGCAAGAAAATATCCAATGTTCTTGTTTTGCTGTGGGTTTTTTTCTTCCTGAGAGGCAGGAAAACCACTGCCCTTCAAACTGTGAGTGGCTGCTGTCCCCAGGATCACCCTCACACTGGAACTATGTCTTTCCCTTGGACCTGTTCCTCCTTTCTCTTGTCTTCCAAATCAAACCATTAAATCAACAGTTTAACAAACTGTATAATCAGCTGATCCCACAGGCTTTTTCCCCTGTTAAACTAGGTTTAAACCAGACTAAACCTTTTAGAATCAGACAGGTTGCTCTGCAGAGCTCAACAGTTGGACTTGATGATCTTAAAGGTCTTTTCCAAGCAAAGTGATTCCATGATTCTAAAGCTCCAGATGAATTAGTGGCCCTTAAAAGGTTATAATTGTTTTATTAAGCTGTTCCTGTTCACTGATATGCCCAGTCCTGTCCGGTGGATGTCTGAGTCCTGTTGCCAGTGGGAATTCAGCCCATTAATGAGTTTTCTTCCTCTGCCTTTTCACCAAAACATAGAAAAGCTACATTTTTAATTTCAAAGGGAAGTCTTTGAGAGGACGAGACAGTTCTGAGTGTTAAAGCTTAAATCTCCAGCTTGAATTGCAGTTCATGTGAAATGTATAAATGGCAGTGAGGTTAGATTAAAGTAACACTTTCCATCATGATATTCACAGTCATTTAAGCTGCTGCTGGAGAATCACAGCATCTGGTGAGCTGGAAGGGACCCACAAGGACCATCCAGTCCAGCTCCTGGCCCTGCACAGCACCATCCCCAGCAATCCCACCCTGTCCCTGAGAGCATTGTCCCAATGCTCCTTGAGCTCTGGCAGCCCCGAGGCCGTGACCATTCTCTGTTGAGCCAGTTCCAAGAGCCCCAGGATCCTCTGCAGCCAGATGCTTTCCTTCCTGTGCAGTCATGGTTTCCCCAAGGGCTCTGCAGGAGTTTCCTCCAAAGTCTGCATCCTCCAGAGCAGGCTTCTTGCAGTGCAGCCCAGCCTGGCTTTGGCTCACTGGTGTCTTGGTGCAAGTGTTGGCTCCTTCCTCACATCCCTGCCTTTCCCAGGGCTGGAGCAGCCCTGTGATCCATTCCTAGCAAGGTATATCAGTGCCTGTCCTGCAATCCCTGTTTGCTGCCCCGCTCCCAAAGCTCCCAGCACGTGGATTGTCTCCATTGCTGCAGCCCTGCAGGGCTCAGTGCATTTTAGCAAAGCTTCTGCTGTGGCTCAAGGCTCCCTCTCATGCCTGTGCTGCTTTCCTCTGCCCAGGATGGGTGATGGGTGATGGGAGCTGCTGCTGGGCAAGGCAGTGTGCAGTGATGGAGCCATGTGATCCACAGCTCTGGAATCACAAATGAGGGACACCTCAGGCCCTGCAATTCCCACTGCCCTGGCAGCTCCCTCCACTGCTGGGTTGCAAACTTGCAAGGGCAGGCAGAGAGAGGCAGTGGAGGGAAGGGGGGCATTAATTCACCATCCACTGAGGCAGATTTCATCTGTGTTCACTTGATGCATGTCTTTGAATATTAGCAGTAATTAGAGAGCTATAAATAGATAAATGTAACATATTGGAAGTCTGGCCATGGGTTCCAGTAAATACTGTGTGGCTCCTGGCAAGGGGTCTGGGGAGCATGGGGTGAAATGAAAATGAGGGAAGAGGAGTGAGGGAAGCAGGTTGTGCTTCTGCCTGGGCAGAGTGAAGATTGACCTGCACCTGAACTTCTTACCAGCTGCCTGTGTCCACCCATAATGTGTGGGCAAGATATATTGCAGTAAGAATGAGTTTGATTTCTGCGTCACCAATGTCACTTTGAAACAAAATGGGACTAAAGTTCTTCCAAAGGCTTTGGGAAAGGCCTGGCTGCAGAATAACATTTGCATTGACTTCTTGGTCCTAAAACTCTAATTAAATTATTGATTATGAAGCTGGCTGCTTTCTTAATAGTTCCTAATGTAACAATTAAACCAAAGTAAGTAATTAAAAATGAAAAGATTGGTCCACAAGTACAATCTTCAAAAGGTCATTTTCAACTTAATCGCTTTTTTGAAACAGGCAGGAATAAAACCAATGAGTCATTAGCAAAAAAGCAATTTGGTGTGTGCATGTGTGTAATAATGTGTCTACCAGATGACCACTGACCACACAATACCTAAATTAATTTAAAATAATGGCTAAATTTACTTAGTTGATATTATATTAACATGTCTCTTCCAGACCAGGCCTCTGGTGTGTGGAGTGCAGGAGATACAAAACTGTAGCATGTCTCTACTCTGGACAGCTGAGAGCCCAGGGCAGAAGCCAGAAACTTCAGCCAAAGAGCACAAAATTTCACTGGAACAAAATTTCAATGGAATGTTATTGTTTAATGTCATAAACAATGCTTTGTACTACACTAAGCATTTATTTTTTATTTATTTATCATTTTATAGGCGTGAGAAGTAAGGGTTTAGATGCCAGTCAGGTTGGTCCATGGATTTCTACAGGTGGGGAAGGTGGCAGGGAGGGGAGCACAAAGGTGTTTGCCAGAAAAATTTCCAAAAGACCACTTAACACTGTTGGATAGTGATTGTTGTGCTGGCTGCAGATGGATTCTGCTTCAATAGATCTGCTCCTAACCAAATCCTCTTCTGGATGAGGCAGTGGTAGAGGGGGAGAGGGAGGGAATTCCTGTGCAGTTCAGGTTGTGAGAGAACTAGATAAATCTGTTAGTCTGTGAAGTTAAACACCATGGTGAGTGTGGGTACACATTCTCAAAAAGATCTATTAAAACCCAAACTCCAAACCTTACAAATCAATTCCCTTTCTTCTAACAATAACATGAAGTAATACATTTCCAATGATTAGGTTTTCAGTTTGGTAAAAACTGAATCAAAATATCAGTGATGTCTTGATGTGTTTGTATAGATTACTCCCTTTTAACTGCTTGTGGATACATTTATTCCCACTCTGGCTCCCCACAGCCTCAGGGTGGCTGCTTTGGGCTTCAAGTCCTTTTTATAAGAGCAGCCAGGTACTGCCTGGGAAATGGCTTGAACTGAGAAGCAGGCAGACCTTTGGGATGACTTCAGCACTGTTGTGTTCAGACAAATGGAATTTCAGACCTTGTAAGGTATTTGCATAAAAATATTTTCTTGTTGCTTCAAGAAACCTTAAGTAGTCAATTTTATCATGTGCAGAATAACTGAGGGCCCTGGTTTTGCAGGAAAAGCTGTAGGCTGCCAAATTGGTTTTGGGTAGAACACCCCATGGAGCACTGCTGGATGGTGAAGGTTTGCAGTGGGAATTCACACTTCAAACGTTGCCCAAAGGATGGGATTTTGGTGGTGCATATTTAATGTGTGGGAGCTGCCAGGCACTCACAGGTGTGAAACAGTCCTGTGCTCTGACACCCTGAAGGCAGCAGCAGGGGGAATTGGTGTTCACATGCTATAGTCCAAAGCCAAAATGCAGCCCTTTGACTACAGCTGAATTCCTCTGCCACATTTAGAAGCATGATTAGTAGTTGAGGATATTTTATGTTAAGAGGCAGTGGGGTTGGTCTATTGCAATACAGATTTGGATCGTAGGAGGTGGTTTTGGCTTCTTCACAGCCCCAGGGATTTGCATGTGAGTGGTAGGCACATCACCACATCACTTCACCTCACTTCCATCTTCCCTTTCACCCTTGGAAATATTTGAACATTAGTAGTAATTAGAGAGAGGCTTGGGCTGCAGTGTGGGGCTTAAGAAAAGCAGATTAAAAAGTGAGAGTCTTGCCTTGTCAGTGTGCTGTACTAACAACCTACAGATCATGGAATATGCTGAGTTGGAAGGGACCTCCAAAGAGCATTGAGATGTTTTAACTGATATTCTAAAATACAACATATTCAGTTCTCTCTTGCTGGGATATTTTTCTCCACTCGTGTTTTTAGGTTGTTCTGTAGAAAGGATTGATTTGATGCAAATGAGAGACAGAGCTGATTACTAAAATGGTGGAGCTGGGATGAATAACATGACAGACCTCCTGAGAAGGAGCTTCAGGTGTTGGACAGTGTCAGTGTGGATTGGGAGACACTGGCATGGGCTGCTGGAGAGGACACCAAACAAGGAGCATTTGTGTTGTACAGTTGTATTTAAAAGTTCTCCAGGAGACAATCCTGGTGGGATTTCACATCACCCATAGAAATGGGAGCACTTGTCCATTTGCTGCCTTGCAAATGAGGTGGTGTCATGGCACTGGAAGTGTGAGATTGTCAGACCCAGAAGTGACTCTGTGGAGAACTGTCCTTTCTGGTATCCTGAGAGCCCTGAGTGTCCCTCACTCAGCAGCAAAGAATCCACTGCAAATTGCATGGGAAATTTATGTGAGGCAGTGGAAAGACATCTGTCTCCATCACTGGGCCCATCTGGAATTTCCCATCAAGGAGGCAGCGTTCCAGTCAGAGGTGTGACTTGTTGTGTCACTGCAGTTGACAGCCAGGTTTTCTTGCACTGTGACATTTGCCTGGCTCTTCAGCTGATGACAGACTTGTCCTCTGAGTGCCCTGGGATTGCTCACAGAATTTCCTCTGCATGTTTTCTCCTCCTGTATGTGCTGGCATCTCCTTTATTTTCTTGGAATAATTAGACATACCTCAAAGACACACATTTATCAAGGCAGGCAGCATGCAATTGCTCATCCCTGCCATAAATCCCAGTGTCCCACACCATCCCATGACAAATCCAACGGTGAGTGCACTAATCCCCTCATAAATGTTATGTTTGGATGTTTTGTGTCCCACTTTCCTGGCAGGCTGAGGTCTGTGAGCTTCTTTTCAGGAGAGCAGTCCCAAAGCCCCTCTTGATTGGGGAGTGATTTCAGACCTGGAGCAGAAAAACCATCTTCAGCAGCAGCGTCATCATCTCTCAAGTTCAGATTTCTGGCAGTGGTTCACTGTGGCACTACTAAAATTAATTGTTTCAGGACTCAAAGTGTCCTGGCACCAACACAGGAGGAATGAGGCACTGCCAAAAAGGTACCACCAATTGATCCCCTGGGAACTGGCAGTTCCCACTCTGCTCAGTGTGGTTTTCAGGACAGAAAGGATTTACCGGTAAAGACTGGCTTTACAGTTTATTTAGCTTCTCATTTTCTCTAAAAATAAATATGTGATTATGGCTTTCCTGTTTTCCCTCTTCTGTGGCTCAAGCCCAGCTTCTCTGCCTCCAAGGGGGTTTCAGGCCAGTGTTTTGCAAATGATAGTATTTTACATGCCAGTCCCTTACTCAGCTGATTGTTTCTTTCCCCTCAGAAAACGTTTTATAGAGAAGCAATAATCTTTCAGAAATGAGACATCACACTCAGATTGGAAGCACTGGGACAAAGCTGCTAGGCAAGAAGCAGAATTCAGCAATTCAGTGACATTTGGTGACAACCCTTTGTCTGTGATCTTCCTGTGCTGGTTACAATGGTCCAGCATCAATGGCCCAATTCTGCACTGTGAACAAGCACAGGAAGGGAGGTTATTCAGTGCTGGATATTGATGCAGCTGTGCCAAGGCCTACTTTGGATTTAAATCTTACCTGGTTTGTATGACATTCATGCAAAAGCAACAACGAGTTGCTTGAGCAAAAAATTATGGAAGTGCAGGAATGGTCAGGACCTGTGCCAAAGCTGTCCCGCTCCCAGCTCCATCCAGTGGTGCCATGCAGCTGGTTTTACTGGTTGAGATGGAAAGTTGAGTTTGAAACTCACTGCATTTGGAAATGCAGGTAGAATTTATTTGACCCAGTTAAAGTGCAAATAAGTGTCAGTTGTATTTGTGTGAGTGTAATTGGACTTTATAAAAAGTCAGGTTCATAGGAAATGGGATTGGCAATGTAAGATACTGCGAGGGGAAAAAAGTTAAGCAGCTTTATTCTGGGGAAAAAAATGTGCAACATTTGAATAATTTTGATTTACGGGCTGATTTTTTTGTGAAATTGGGTCCCTCTATAACCTTTCTTTTCCTAATCTAGAAAATGGAGTTTGCAAGAACTGCTATGAATTTGCAGAGTATTCTTTTTTTCTTTATTTAAATCCAAAAAGTGCATTTTCCTTATTATTTTTCTTTATTTAAATCCGATATGTGCATTTTCCTCTTCTTCTGGAGGAAAATGCACATATTGCTTTTCATTTAGACCCTGGTGTTTCCAGTGGAGTATGACTTGATGTAAAGGAGAGTTAAAGAGCTGCCACACACCTGCAGAAGTGTGTGTCTACGAGTATGGGGCTGCACACCTTTTCTAGATCTATTTTTCTACCCCAGAAACACTTATGAGTAGTCAAGAGTAAATTTTTGTATTAAACTTAAAACAATGAAGACATTACTTGGCACTGATGATAACTGAGAAGGCAGTAAATTGTGTGTACTGGTGTAATGTTCAAAACTGGGCTGGGTTTGTGGTGACAGCCCCCATCTGCTGTCTGACTTACCACTTTTGAGAGTTTGGTTATTAAACAAATTAATGGAGCAATTTACATTTCTTACTCAACATTAGCAAGTGGATTGCATTCCCTAATTAGCATGTAAGGAAATGGATAATAAAGCTTTTCCCAAAAAATATGCATTGCCAGTTCTCACACCTTGCTCCAATTTTTATTTTTTTTTTTAACCTGCCAAAATGAAATAAATGTCTGCTGGGGGTATGAAAAAAGTAATTCTTTCTTCTTTAACTTCCTCTTAATTAACTTTTAATGTATGCTGTTACTCAGGGATCGTTCCTTAATACTAAATGTGTCTGAAACAGAAAAGACAGATTTAAATGATTTAGATAAACATCTGCTGAACACCGGGGCATAAAATTACAGATTCAGAAAAACAGTGGCTTTCTGCCAGCATTCACAGCCAAAAAAAAAAAGCCACAAAAAATTGTTTTCCATTTCTGTAAACTTCTTCCCTTGTGTATATGAACTTAGAGGAATTTATCAATTCATTAGGTACTGGTAACATGGATTGCAAATGGTGCTTATATTATATATATATATAATATAAACTTCCTGAATAGCACCAAATTGCTCTATAAGCATCACCAAAGTAGCAGAGATTTTGAGGGAGGACATCTTTCTGGTATAAAAGTCGATGTTTTGACTTGTTTTGGAGCAGCACACTTTTCCTTAATTTAAGACCAGAAAAGGAAAGAGTTCCGTAGTTTCTGCCTACCTGACTGTACAAAGTTAATCCATACTGGTGTTAAATAACTCTGTTTAGATAAATTGGTTCTGTCTTTAGCAATTTAGAACAATCTTCATAAGTAATGTGCAGTAAGAGGGTATTAGAATAATTTCCTGCTATTTATTTTCAGCAATATTCAACTTCAGAAATGGCATAATAAAAAGAAATATTTCATGGCAATCTCAGGATTTCCAATAGTTGAATCAATACAGTAAACACAGTATAGTTTTCCAAATAATTACAGAGGCTAAGGATATGTTACAGACCTAAACACAAAATCACTCTTAACATGGTTAGAATATTATCTGATGGAAGAGAATTTAATCATAAAACCTGATTGATCCAATTATTTCTGTGGAAGCATCTTTATTTTGCAAGCTTCTCTCACGTGCTGGGTAGCATCCCAGTGGGAATTTTCTCCATCCCCAGTGGGGAGCAGGGAGGGCTGAGTGCAGATGCCCAGGAAGGATTTCTGAGGTGGGCAGAGCTCAGAGCTTGGGGTGTGCAGTGCCTGGCAAAGGAGCTGCTCTGCTGCCAAGGGCCTGGGCAGCCCAGGGATTCTGACTGGAGCTGGTTCTGTCAACAATTTTATCCTAGAATAGATGGAGAAATAGGACTTGGATCCCATATCTTGTATCAGGATGTGTGAAATGGGTCACTCAGGCTCCTGTACCCCCCATGAGCTGTGTCCTGCTGTCTACAAGATTGGGATGATTGGGATTAGCAGGAAAAGTCAATAGGTTTAAAACTTTCTGTGTATCAGTTCATGGAGGAAACCTCTGTTCTGCAGAACCAGACTGTAGTGTCTATAGAATTTTGGATATTCATTCCCCTTGGACAATTTTGATCTATTTTTCAGTTTCTAACAATGTACTTAAATCTTAACTTAGTAATATTTTAGAACAGAAAGTTGCTCTGATTCAGTAAGCCTAAACGTAATAGATGTTTTGAAGCACTGCTGATATTATTTTACCAAATTCATGTCAGCTGATTTATTTTAACTGACCTGTTCCTTGACCAGGTTTATTGTTAGAAGAGGTGTATTTTCCACTTTGTCAATTCTTGTTGACAGCCCTTCTGTTAATAACAGGATGTGAAATACATCATGAGAGAAAGCATAGATGTGAGTACCATCAGAGCTGGCTGCTCAGGACTGTTCCCAGCTCTGGAGTAACAGTGTGTTCTGATTCCTTCTGGCTGCACACATGGTGGCCCTTACAAAATTCCTGCCCTGATGAGAAGTGTCCCACAAGGGAGAAGTGTCCTATTCCATCTCTGGAATTTTTCCTTATTGCATGGATCCTACTGTGCCAAACCCCACATAATGCCATGACCAAAAGCAGGCAGAGTGATCTAAGTGATGACTTCAGGACAATATAAATTAGGTAAACCTTGCTCCATCCTCTGTCCGTGTTACTGTCCCATTTTTGAGAGGGATCTGGGATGGAACAAGAGGAAGATGACAGTGTAGAGTAGATAGATCATATTATACTTCACTCCCAGATAACTATGGATGGTGTAGGTTAAGAGAGAGAAAGATGATAGAAAGATAAAATCAAGGATAAATGAAAAATAAGTAGTAAGAGAGATCGATGTGAAAGCAAAGTAAGCAGTGGTGTCAAGAGAAAAACAGGGCATAAAAAGAGCTTAAGGAAAGGAAATAGCTAACAAAAAATCAGGATATATTCTATATTTTTGGTATCTGTTCTCTGCTAAGAAGTTTCTACCAAATAAAAGGCTCTCTAGTAGTGATTGATTTGTAATCTCTGGTGTCATTGCCCTCATTTCCCCCAAAGCCTTCTGGAGGCTGGCAGTTGAAAAGTATGAATTGCAGCAAAGAAATGGTTCCTGGCAAAAAGAGGGATTGGTAATCAATTCCCTTCCTGCCAGGCAGGGCTGCTCCCTCCCATCACCTTTGCTGCCTGGTATCCTGTCTGCAAAAAGTCACCGGCCGTGGTGCCCAGGGAGGACACAGGGGTACCAGGATGGCAAATCAATCATTGCCATTGCTGCTGAGCCCACCAGGGAGCACTGAGGACAGACAGCATGTCTTGAGTTCAGTAATACAGTTGTTTTTCAGGATGAACCAAAGATTGGGTGGCTTTTCAGGAGTCGGTGTTCCCCCTGGGCTGGTGGTCCCTGGGGGACGATGTCCAGCTGCAGGGTGTGTTGGCAGCAGGAGTTGTACTCGGCTGCCCAGGGCACATGCTTGGGGCAGGCTGCTGTGCCACTGCAGAGATCCCAAGGTTTTCTCTCCTTCTCATGTGCCCAAGGCACTGAGCAGACAGCACTTTGAGGAGAAAATGGAGTGCCTGCCTAGGAACAGGAACAGCAGAGGCTGCTGGTCCCAAGGGAGGACGGGACTGGAGGCAGTTTCACAGCATTTGTATCCTCAGGGGACAGAGCAAGGTTGTGGGAGGAGGAGAGCACAGCTCCAGACTGAAATCCCAAAGGAGAACAGCTTTGGGACAACGTGCCAGAGCACCTGCAGCAAAAGAGGGAGCACATTGCCAGGTGAGAGCTCCTTCCTCCTCTTCTGGGGTCAAGGAACCAGGCGAGGGCCTTCAGAGAAGAGGAAGAGGAGGCAAAGGCATTGGGTAGGAGGGCTGGTTTTGTACCCCATTGTGATGCTCCAAGGTGGGATGCAGGTGTTCAGCAGGAGTCCATGGAACCTGGCCATGAGGTCAAGTGGGAGGCTGGGGATGAGCCCATCCCACTGCCACCTACCTTGGCAAAGGTCTTCTCAGCCCTCCTGCTGGGGATACAGAAGGAATAAATAAAAACACAAAAGAGGAATTGCTAAAACTGTCCCTTGATAACCAAATGGTTGATCATAAATTGGAGTGTCTATGCAAATGAAGTAAATAATTAAAAACTCCAAGAACAGCACTGACTAGGTGGTTGATGGCTGGCAATTATAAACGCTGAATTTTTAATATGCATACATCTAAGGAGCCAGTAAAAATTAGCTCCTAGACTAATGGACTTGCCTTTCTTCCAAGGCAGAATTTTAATGAGAGCATTATTTATAGCAGAGACCAAGAACGAGCATTTTCTTGCTCAGTCTCATTTCTTCTTTGCTGGCACTTTATTCATTAACCTCTGAACTTCTCTAGAGAAGAATAATGCCCTACACAGGGGAGGGCAAAGATCACCCTGACCCCCTGAAATTAGTCATGGGTCAGGTATTGTTATGAGAGTTACGTCTTCTAACAAATAATATTCATAAAACCCTGTTGGTGATATGTCCTCATTTCCTGCTGGTTTCTGGGTCATTTATCTACAGTTCAGTTCACTGAAGAGAAAATGAACAGAATGTGGTGTCTTGTAGTGGAAAGCTTCTTGTGCTATCTTGTCTTGTTGATGAGATTTTAGAATTTTGTTTGAAAATTTACAGAACTGGAATGCAAGTTATAGGTCGTGTGCATTTTAAAGGGCTTTATGTGCTTTCCTTTTGAGCTTTTTTGTTGAAATATTTTTGTTATGTTAATTTTTTTCTAATTTGAGAAAAAACACTTGCCTGTCTTTGAGTAATCAGTAAAGCTCTGGCTTAAATTGAAAAGTACAAAACCAATAAAATTAATGAAAGAGCTTTAGTTCTTGGATCAAGAGATGACTGTGTGTGCTGACCCTAGTGATGAGGGAGACAGGAAAGGAGAATGAGCAAAAATGAAAATAGTATGTTGGGGGGTTGTAATCAAACCCAAATGAAAGCATTTTATCATAGAAGGCACTTCTCATTTAAAAAGACATGTAATTTTTTGCCTTTGCCTTCTGAAAAGACAAAGCTTCGTTTGCAGTTCATTCTTTGCTAATCAAAATCACGCGTTGAAAATGTTCACCTGCAAAGTTCTTTTAACAATGTTCTTGAACCTTGGTGTTCAGATGGCTGAGCCCAGAGAAGATCTCTGCATAGGAAGTTTAATTCCATTTAATCTGGAAGATGCCTGAACATTGCTATGGAGCAGAGTTGTTGATGTGCATGTCTTATGCAGATCATTTTTTTTCTGAATTAATTTTTAAAACCCTTTGGGTTTTGACAGTAATATCTGCTTTGAGATATGTCTGTGTATCTTAGGGAGTTGTCAGATCCCTGTCTGACTCAGGAACTGTTTCATCTTGCTGAGATAGGAGGGGGTTTGGGAATGTTGGTAACTTTCCATCACCTTTAACAGGATGCAAAGTGAGTGGACATCTGACTGCATATAATGGGACCATAGAGGATGTCAAAATGCATTTCGTGTATTTTTGATATGAATGTGGAATGTGAAATAATAGTGGGGACAGCAGAGTAACAGAACTTTGCTCACTTGTAGCTGGTTTTGTATGTAACTGGATGGGAAAACTAGAGCAGATGTACCAGGGCACAGCCCTTTCCATGGTGGGAAGTTGCAGCTGGGACAGAAAGGATGGTCTTGTGTCCAGTGTTACTTGGGTAGCCTGAAGGTGACTGGGAAAATGAGAACTCTCAGCCATGAATTCTCCCATCAGTTCCTGTGTGTTTGAAGCACATCAGGGATGGTGACTCTTAGGGAAACATCCCCTGTGCAAAACCAGCCAAGGCAGCATTGCTGCTGAGGGAAGGTCTGAATTAACTGAACTTGGGAAGTGCTCCTCTGGTTTTGCCTTCCCTGACCTAGTCCTGGTGGAATAGCTCCAAGGTTTAAGTGTTTGTTTCCCATGTCTGAGCATGGAACTTCTCCACTAAGTCTACTACATGTGCCCAAGCTTGCATTTGATTTTCAGTCTTTCTTCCCTGCCTCTTGCATTTGCAGGTATTTCCTGAAAGTGTGCTTGTTTCACTCATTACACACAGTTCCACTGGAATTCCAGCTCTGAAAATCCTGGCCATTTTCTCTAATGAAGGCTAAGTAAGAGAGCCAACGTCTCTCTAAGTGTCAGCAGCTACTGGAGAACTTTAGAAGACTAAACTTTGCAGGCTCTCCCTCACATGATTCAGTTCAAACTGCTGTGCTTTCCTCAGGTTCAGCTATTCACCAGAAGCACCCACAGCTCCCAAAGCTGTTGTTAGTCCCTGTGGGAGCCCCATGCCCCTGCACAGTTCCCTGGGAATATGGGAAATATTATGGGGAATGCAGGGAATTAGTACCTACCTGTGTCTTGGAGCCCCTTCTCCAGCCTTGGCTCTTCACTGCCTGCAGTCCACACAGACAGGAGGAGGGGCTCCTCCTATCAGAGGGTTTGTCCCCCAGCCCAAATCTGTGCTCTAGCCTGACCCAGCTTACTGTGTGAGCAATAACATGGACAGATTTTATTGGACATGCCCTGTTCTCCAAGGCTGTCTGCAGAGAAGGCCTTTCAAAAAGAAGTTGGGAGGTGACTTCCTGACAGATCTCTACCCAGATGAACCCAAATGTGGTTCCTGTAGGGCACCCTTTCATCCACCAGCCACTGCAGATGCTGGTGAAAGCCACTCTGCTCCCATTTGAACTGGGGGCTTTTCAAGTTGTCTTGTGTTTCATTTCTCCTCTGATTGTTATATTTTTATTCATTCTGTCTTGAAAGACTCATGGCCTTTTGTAACTACATGTCCTTTTTTTACTTCCATGAGAAGTTCTTTTGCTTAGAAATACCAAATATGTTACAGAAAGTAACAGCAGAAAGCTCTTGTTTTGCCCTCAGCCAGCTGAGGGCTTGGCAGCTACAGACTCCAAAGTGGTGGGAATATGAGGAAAGAAAACATAATGGCAAAGAAAAACAAAGTGACTTTCTATATTGTGAAACGTTGCAAACAGGAAGATTTCATATTTCCCTCACTGTCAGTGTAAGCATTCAACAACAAATCAAAGCAGGCAGTGGTTCCCTTCCTTCATTTTAATCTGTGCAGCTCATCGTGGCATCAGGAGAGCAGCAGTGCCAGGAAAAGGGAATGATTTCTACCAGGATTCTATTGCAGTTGCCCCACCCTCTTCCCAAAACAAATTACTGGAGATTTTGAGGCTTTACTTTTACTTCTTCGAGAATCAGAACAGAGCCATTTGTTTTCTCCCCAGCTGCTCCTCCCATCACAATGCTGGAGGCTGCGCTGTTCTCTTGGTTGCATCACACTTTCATTTCCAGGGGCTTTGCCATAGTGCAGTGGTTTCTCACCATGGGAAGGTTACCATTCCCAGGGCAGAGGAAATAGGAAGAGGAAAAAGTCCCAATATCAGCTTCTGAGTGACAAAAGTCTGTGTTAGAAACCCACCTATTTAATCACTGCATGGAACAAGGGCAGATATTCATGAAAAGAAGCTCCCAGAGGGGTTGGGGTAGGAAATACATTAATTAAAGCACTCTGTAAAATAGTGGGTGAAAAAATGCATAACATTTCCACTCCATTTTATGCTAGGCTGAGCACTTTTTTGACCTTCAAACAGTGGATGGAAATGTGGTGTTGAAAGCATTCATACACATGGGGAGTGCACCTCGATCGTGTGCTCTGCAGTTCTTTGTAGGGGGAGAAAAGCAGGAGAAATATGATGCTGTTACCATATTTGCAGCTGTAGTTGTTTAGAGCTCAGGCAGACTAACATTAACAAATGATGATAATTAGGCTTGATTTGCATATTAAAATTGTCTTAATTAAACACTGATTCAGTAAACTTTTAAAGGCCGTAATCGATCTTTTGCAGGCGCTCTTGGTTATTTATATGATCTAATAAAGGCTGGAGGCTTTGTTAATGAGCCCTCCATTTCCTAACTTGTATGTGTCAATGAGATTATTTCACCCACAATTACAGAGCCGGCTGCTGTTAATAACTCACCAAGCCCAAGGCTGCAATTCTTTTGTCTGAGGCTCCTTTAGTGACACCCTGCTGTTTACATCTCCTTGCTGCTCAGACAAGGGCCCATGCCACAGCCCTTCCTTTCCTGGGGAAAAATCCCGGGGCACAGATTTCACAGGGAGATTTTGTGACTGTAAAATCGAACTGGCGGTGTCCTGCGAGCTGTTTGAATAATGGATCTAATATTTATACAGCACTGAGCTCAGTCATAATACATTTGGTCCCAGATCTAATCCTGGCAACTCTGACAGGCTGAACTTTGTGAGAAACTTTTTTTAATTTAAGAGGTAATGAAATCATGCTGTAATTTTACAAGAGGCCTCTAAAAAGGCTGCCAGGAGTTTTGTTTCTCTTCAATGTCACTGCAGTATTTTGCCAGGATGTGAATATCTTGGGAAAACGGTGCTAAAACAGGTGAAGAGCTCTTGCTCACAGTTGCTAAATGTTGTTGTCACTCCTGACAAAAACATTCTAGGAAAATCTCTTGTTGCTTTGGAATGATTTTTTTCAGTATTTTTTATTATTTGACAGCTTCTTTCACATGAAGGATTATGTATTTATGTTCATATGTATAACTTTTTAATGACATCTCTTTTGTTGTGTGGTATTTGCAGTAAAGATTTTCTAGTTAACCCCTCTACTCCTGCTTCTTTGAAGGTGACACAAATAGCTGTATGCTCTAATCCCAAAAATCCAGTCACCAGTTCTGATGTCAGTATTGATGGATTAAAAACTATATTTATTCCTGTGTCTTTTCAGTCATTAAGTTTATTGGGGAACATTAATAAACTTAACAAAGCTAAACCACAAGAGTATATTTTTAATGATTAAAATAATTATGCTGTGGAGTGATCAATAAACTCTTTAAAGCAGGTAGGAATTTCAAAATTGGTGTTTTGCCTAATTCCATTTGTATTCAGGACTGAATACAGGTTTTTTATTTGCAGCAGCAGTGCTATGACAAAAAATAAAGCTTAGATATCCAGTTGACTTACTAAAAACAGAACTACTCCCATCACTACCCAGACCTTCTTGCAATACTTTCTTTTTTCTCTAGAAAATTCTACGGTTGAAAATGTTGGCGTGAATTTGATTTCAAATACTTACAGAATTCTGAATATGACATTGCAGAAGGTTAGGAATAATTTTGATGGGCTTTTACAGTGATTTTTTTCCTTTCACTCAGAATCTGTAGATGGTGTAAGTAGGATCTGGTGTAGACAATCTGTGGACAGTGTGTTTGTAAAAGCAGATTGCAATGTTTTCTCCTCTTCCACTGGTGATTTTTTTTTCATTTTAATTTTGATATCTAAAGACTTTTTTTAAACTACACAGTCACTTTTTTTCTTGTTTTGATTTTTTCCTGCAGGGACTTCTTTTTCCAATTAATAACTTTTTCAATGTTTCTAGTCAAATAGTCTGGATTCTCTTCTCTGATCCTGGTCATTCAGGTCAACAATGCTGTTATTCCCAAAGCAGCAGTAGTTGGGAAAAGCAGATCATGGTGAGCGAGTGGTGTGCTTTCCCCTTCCATTCAGACCCTGCTTTCTTTACCAAGCCCTCCTCTTTGGGAAGTGAATTCCCTTCCTCTTGGTTAATGGAGAAATGCAGATCACTGAGCCTGCCTTTGCAAAGCTGTTCAGCAGTGCTGGTTGGTGGAGGAGAACTGCAGCCATGTTCTGTTAGGTTTGCCCTTTTTTGTTGTTCTTTTTTTTTGTATTTTTTGCTGTGCATCTGCCATTTGAAACCTGGCTGAGATGCATTTGATGCGTGGTGACTGCCAGAACAAAATTCACACTGTGAATGCAGCAGGTTTACAAATTTCTTTATTCTGATAGAAGTAAACCCTCTCCCAGTGGCTGTCAGACAAGTAAGAACTTTGATCTTACTGGCTTACTCTTGATTTATGATGACTCTTGGAAGGGAAGAAATTCTTTAACTTTTTCTTTTTCCTTTCTTTTTTTTTAAATGTTTGGGCCACCTCCCTTGTTTTACTTAATAAACATGGTTGTGTATCTACCTGCTTTTGTCTCTATACTGGCTTTTGCAGTTAAAGCCACTTAGTTTTTCCTTTCTCCCACTACAAAAAAAAATCATTGTTCTGATAGGAATTTACAGAAGGTAACAATTTGGCATTTTGGTCAAAATTTAGCTTCAGTTTTTAAGAGCACTAAAGCCCTTCAGACTCATATACAACTTCTCAGAGTGAGGTAAGGAGGAAATTATTTCCCACATGTAGTACTCTCACTTTTTCTTATATATAATTAAATTATGTATTCATTGTTTTATTCTGCCTTCATATAGTTTAATTTTCAAGGCCAACAGAAATGATTTTGTGTTTTTTCTATGCTTGCACTACACTCGTAACTTTTCCAGTTATATTCCACCAGAAGCTTCTGCTCATTTATAATTCATCTTTTTGATCTTTTTTACATTAAAGTAATAGAGCTCGTGGTGTTTAATTTCAGGCAGCCCTAGCAGGTTCCTGTCATTCAGGCATTGCTCTCCTGGAAATGTCTGGTCTGTTTTGCAAAGCAATGGCATCCCAAGTTAATTGAAAGTGCTGCAAAGTTTCTGGGTTAATCTGCAGCTCACATTACTCACAGCAAGATTTCCCTGGCCATCCCTGCCCCTGCACTGCTGATCCTTCCCTCCCTGGAACCTTGAAACTCCCAGAGTCCCACTGGACAGGAGGAATGCAGTTCTGGAATTTGGCTCTCCTGCTGCTGGTAGGGTGATGTCTGCTCAGCTGCCTTACAGATCCTTGGGAAGATGCAGCAGCTTCTGCTAATGAACCCAGCACCAACCAGGGCAGTAATACACAGCTCTGCTCTCACTGAAAGGATTTCAGTATCTTGGAGGGATTTCTTTATACTCTTTATTTTCTGGTAGAGGAATGATGGGGCCAGCAAAGGCATTTCTCCCTGCCCTCCCTGCCTGTCCTGTCCTGTCGGGGCCATGCAGGTGCGTCTGTGCTCCTCTGTGATCTCTCCAACTGGAGGTGACATTTCTCTCTCTTCACAGAAGCAGCTACAAGAAAGGATCTGCTTCCCATAAAACCTTTGTTTCTCCTTATGCAGCTGGAAGTTTGATGTCTCTTACAGGAGTTGAGTGTGGAGAGAATCCCACACGGTCATGTCTGTTTAAATATTGCCTGTGGTTACAGTTTTCTGCAGACTGCAGTACAAAAATCCAAGTGTCAGTAGAAGACAAAAAGATAATTCACTTTCATCTTGAGAACAAAGCTGAACAGAGGAGCTTTTTTTCAACTTTTTTAATTCATGAAACATTTATCTTTGAGTCAGGTTATATTATGCTGGCAAGAATATAATCTGTCAGCATTTCTACTATAAACTCCTGTTTTTAAGGTTTTTTAGGAGAGCCTTAGAGGTTCACTTTGAACAGATTTAGCATACAAGGTCTTGGCCTAGAAACATACTTCTCATCCCAATTATGAAAAATTAATATGCCTCCATCATCAGTGCAAAAGGTACATTAAGACTACATTCGGGTGAAAGTTGAGACCTACACAAATGAGGTAATTCAGGGGTATTCCAAAACAAGGTTAATTAAGTTTTTTGATGTATTTAATAGCAGGTGTTACTAACTGTAAAGTGAAAGGAAGGCTGCTGTGTGATGAAGAGCATGGTGTTGGGCTTAGCTGGCAGGCAGAGCTCTCTAGTTTTTATTACCTACCAGATTTAGAAAAATGGTGCTTCTCAAGTTTTTAATGTTTCACTGTATGAAAGTTGTTATAGAAGTTCATGCATTTTAAAGAGATTCAAAATTCTTTTCCATTTCTTTGGGAAGATGTAGTGAATAACTTTTTTTTTTTAAAAAAAGGGTCCATCAGGTGATGTACTTCAGTTTTGGTGCACACACCTGCCTCTGTGAATCCTCATGTAACAGAGCACACAAATGGTGGCAAGTTAATTTTATTCCCCAAAGAAAGGATTACAAAACATCAGAGTAATGCCCTGGCCTTACCCCTGCTCTAACATCCAGAAACCTTCTGTGTGTGATTCTCTTCCCCAGGGTCTATTCCAAGTGATGAGAGCAGAAGCAAACTCTGCACTGAAGGTTCTGTGCTCGAGTTCATGGAGTAAACTCTGTGGTGACAGATGGCAGAACTGTTCTCCAGATCTGCTCAGTGCTCATTGCTCAGGCACTGCACTGACATGCCTGTGGGGTGTAACTGGGAGATGGATGGGGTTCTGCCCTGCTGGGAGGGGAGCCCTGTGGGTGGGACAGGATGGGGCAGATGGACAATGGCTCTGGCTGCCAGCAGGGCTGGTCTGGGGGACACAGGCAGAGCCTGGGGCGTGCAGGGGGCTGCTGGAATGAGTTGTTAACACAGAATAGCTGAGCTGGAAGGGACCCACAAGGATCATC
>VYZP01025619.1:0-61395 GCA_013400635.1 Hypocryptadius cinnamomeus
GGAGAGGAGAGGAGAGGAGAGGAGAGGAACCCACACCAAATAAACCCAACTGCAATGAAAACAATTACAAAATGAAAAGAGGGGAAACAAAGCAGATTGTGAAGGGAAAAACCTTTAAAAGTTTTTGGGTTTTTTCCCTCACAAAGTGAGAGTGTCAAACTGTGGTATGAAATCAGGGCAGCAACCACTGCCCATTTGCATGGATTTTAGCTGTCTCTTCTGACCCAAGGTCAGCTCCGCAGCGAGGCTTTTATGTTTGGGGGAGATAAATATTCTTGGACAATTCCACTAAAATGATGGTTTAAAAATTCATCTGGAAAGCCAAGCAATGCTGTGGGAGACAAAAGAGAACACTAGTATTTGGATCACCTAAAGTACAAGGAAAGTCAGCAAAGAACAAATTGTCTGAAGCATTAACCTGCCAGGATTATATCTCAACGTCACAAATTTCGGATCCATTTGAAGTCTCACAACAGAGAAACTAAAGCAACCGATTGAACTTCCTTGTGAAAAGATTTTTAAAAACCCAAAACCTATGGAGTACAGCATGTGTTCTTGCCTCTATGTCCCAAATTCACCCAGGGAAACCAACTCCTCTTGCAGAACCCCTCAGTTGCCATTAGTCAGGGAAAACAGAAAATAAAGTACTTTCTCATCCATCTGCAAAAGCAGCTCCTGTCTCTTTGTTTCCCAGCCTTCCACACATGGATATAGCTCAATCCAGACATCACAGCTATCAACCTCAGCAAGGCCAAAACATGCCCAGGGGCCTGTGAGCAACATCCTGCCCTGCTGGTGTCAGCACTTAACTTCAACAGGGACAAGTTTCCACCTTCTCTCTCCTTGCAACTCAGAATAACCTCCAGAAAACCAACCCCCTTCCCCAAAGACAAGTCATGGCAAAACCCCAACAGGTTCTGTAGATAACTATCTGAGCAAGGAAAGGTTCATGCCAAAAAGCATATGGGAGAGGGAAGAAGGGTTGTTTAGGCTTGGAGAAAAGATTGCTTTGTTTGGCAGATACTTGTAGAGTATGACCATGGAGCCAGAGGGTTTTGGGAAGAGGCATTTTAATGTGCTTTCAAGTGCTGGACCACTGATGGAAACACTGGTGAAGAACTGCAAGAAGCGAGGCTGGCAGGGCCAAACTGAGCCATTTGATGTGTGTGGGACCAGCACAGCTCAGCTGGCACCAGCACAGCCTTCCTCCAACCCCTGCCTTCCTGACACACGTTACCTTGGAAAAATGCCCATGGAAGCAATACCAACTCTCAGCTTTTGAAGTTGTCCCAGATTTATGGATGCATGGGAAAGCAAGAGGCCAAGAAAAGAGTAGATGCCCCAGGAGCTTCCCAGTGCTTCCCCTTGGCACCTTGTGAGGAAAGGGAAAAAGGCTGGGAGGGCATATCCAGGGACTGAACTTGCACCAGGGCAGGTAATGCAGAGCCAGCACTAGCACCAGGCTCTGAATTCTGCACTGGCACCACAGCACGTGGCTGCTGCTACAGCTCCTGCCAGACCTGCTCCCACTGGAAATCCTGCAGGGCAGGGAGTGCCCCTCACCAGTGCTGGGATTTCCAGCCCAGGCTGGGCATTCTGTATAACCAACATGTAAAGCAGCTGATAGCAACAGGCCATTTTCTCCCTGGGGCCAAATGCTTTCCAAAACTTCTGTAAATCTCTTAACGTGAAACTACCACAGCTCCATAATTATGGACGTAGCAGAAGGAGTAGACAAGCTGAATTAGGCTTCCAATTGCATGTCTAATTTATGTACAACTGCAGCAATTATAGATGCAAATTAAATAACTGTGCAGAAAATGGATTTTATTAGCCATAACTAAAACCCAATAAAACTCAGTAACTCATGCACTGAATATGCCTCTTCAGAATGTCAATTGGAAATGTGAGAAAAGATCAGGATTTTCTATTTCCTAATCTGAACAAAAGGAAAAAAAGTATGAACTGTCAGAGCATGTCTTTCTACCACAACAAAACAAACAGGAGACCTAATTGGCAATTTCAGAGCAACACATTGTTTTACAGCCAGCAGTTCTATGCAGCTTTTAAACACATTATTTATACTCAGTCTTTCATGCCTGACGTGGCTGAGAAAAGTCTCATCTAATAAAACCATATGCTAAATGGAACTCAGTTACACGAGAGGCCTGTTTGGACTGCCTGGCAGGCTGGGATTTAAAAGTTTAAACTCTAAGCTGAGGAACACTGTGCTTGACTTTGCAGCCTTTCTCAGATTTGGGAAGGTGGGGGCTTCTTAGCATCACATCAACTGGGTCCAAGGCTGTGAAAAGCCTCTCTGGATGTTTTAATGCTGAAACCTCTGAAATCTTCTGTCATTCAGACTTAGCATGAGAGCTGTCATGTCTAAGGAGCCAGCGCTTACCTGTCAATTTGTTTAAAAGCAATAAAAAAATTGTTCCCATTAAATCAAGGTTAATCTTCCTGCACAGTTCTTACACAATTCCCTGCTATGTGTGATTAAACCATATATATATATATATATATATATATAACACAAACACCTGGACAAAAGTTTATATATACCACAGTGTGTCTGCACTGTTTGTTTGTATCATTCCTTGTTTTGCAGGGGACAGGGGATTTTCCTGTCTGGCTGCATTGCACACATGGAAGTTGGTAACTGGGAATGGCCATTGGCCTCACCTCAGGATTCCAGGGGCCTCCTGTACAGCCACTGCAGGTCAGAGCAGACCATCAATGCACAGCCAGGATCTCCACCTACAGCAGAGGTAATTCCCACACCCATCCATCCTTCCCCATTTGGCTGTAGGCAGAGGCTTAGAAAGGCTCTGTTCTCCCAGGACACACATCCCAGGTGGGGTGGGATTGCCAGGTCCCTTCCCCAGAGCACTCTGGCAGCCACAGGCAGGGCCAGGAGGAGACACAAACACCCAGCTCCTGGCAGGGACAAGCAGCAGACACCAGGAGTGGAGCAGGCAGAGTGCCGTGGTCCCTCGGTCCCCTTGTCCCCAGGCTCCACTGAACGTGGCTTCCACTGGCACCCTCCTCTCCCACAGATATCCATGGGCACTCTCCAAGTCCTCATCTGTCCCACTCCATGATGGATCACTTCCAACACAGCATCTTCTTCAGTGCACATAGCAACACAGATGGCATTTAGCACAGAAGATTAGCAGGAACATTGTTGTTCCTATCCCAATGGACCTGGTCCTGGATTCAGTGTCCTACCAGTCATGAGCCTCTCCTGCCAGGACACAGCATGGACACTCATTCTGGATGCAGAAACTTCAACACTCAAATATACCACAAGCACTGACTTCCCCTTATCTCTCGTGGCAGTTATATCCTCAAACAACTCCAGCAAATTACTTAAACATGACTTCCCTTGCCTGAATGTCTGCCAGGTAGTCTTAATTAAACTGTGCATTCCCACATACACTCTCCACAACACCCTAAGGGAGGTTTCCAAGATTTCCTCATTTTGTGTATTCCCTTGAATCATCTATCATTAAACAGCAATAATGATAAGCAAAATGAAAAAGACAAGAATAGTTTTGTATCTTCAGAAAGATAATGCACCAAACATAACTAACTAGAAGTCAGTAATTAGAGGGGTCACCGTGTCTCTCCCAAACACAGATCCCGAGATGCTGAGCACTCCCCTACAGCTACTGAAGAATAAAGTTTTCAAACCTCATGGTGATGAACACAGAGTAAAATCCATGTACAGGTTCAGATCAGGTCTTACCATAAGAAGGATAATCTAAGTTGCTAAAAGAGAAGAATGACCAGCAATACTGATTTTTCTTGTAATTCAAATAGGAGAAGAATTTACATGGAATCATCTTCAGCTTTCTTAACCAAGAGATTCATATCTAGCACATTATCATTTGACAATTAATTTTTTATGCTGCAGTTCTAGATGCAGATGTTACAGATTCCATTAAAGGCTTTAAAAACCCCAACCCTCAGTGAGCCCACTGCTCTCCCAAGCCTGGTCCCTCCTCTTAAATTAATGTTAGATCTGCAGGAGCATCCTGAGGCCACCGACTGCAAACAGCTCTGCAGCAGAGCAAAGGGCAGGCAGGGCTCAGCACAGCCAGCCCTGGCACTCCAAGCAAACACCTTCTCTTTGAGGTGAACTGCTCTGGAAATGGAGATTTCATAACACTGGGAACAGCCAAAGGACAGAGAATGAACCACACTCTCCAAAGCTCCAGCTCCATCAGCGGGGCTGTAACACAGCAGGAGCAGCATCCTGGGCCCCAGGAGCCTGTGACAGTGTATGACATCCAGAGAAGGTGAGTAAGGTAATGTAAGGCACAGGTTTACTAATCCTGTCGAGAAAAAAAAACAGTTTAAGGAGATTTAGGATTTACACTTATCCCATGCCTGATTTAAAAAGATATTTTAAGGTATCATGCATTTGTTTCTAGATGTATTTTGTAGCTGACCCATTTCCCTTCATAATTAATTGGGGTCTTGTTTTACTCCAGGATCAAGATACAAAGGGAAAAATGACCTGGGTTGCATCTGGACTGATGTAACAAGGTTGCTTAAATTCTGGGTACAAGGCTGTTGTTGCTAATGAGTGGAGGAGGAGAGAAATCACCTTGATTTTGTGACCCAAGCTTGACTTCACATAGGTGAGTGCTCAAAGAAATGCTCTATTTCCAACAGTACAGTGAAATCTGGCAGCATTTCACAGCAATGCATATGGAAGTCCACAATGTCATCCCTGCAAAGTCATCTTTCAAAGTCACCCACAGCTGCACCAGGCCATCAAAAATTCCTCCACTGCAACCTAGACCAGGTTATGTCAGGCACATAAAAACACAGCTGGGATTTTACAGTAGAAAATGAATATTTAAAAAAAAATAAAAAAAACCACAGTAAAACCAACTCCCAACAACCTTTTAATTAAAACCAATGCTTTAATAATTCAAGAAACTACCTGCTCCTACACCTGCTGCTGATGGTCAATTGGCTGAGGACATTGATATGAGGTAGAGGGTTAGGATGCTGGGAAAGGAGATGAAGAAAATGATGGAAAAATGGGAGGAGGAGAGTTCACACATCAGCAAACTTTGCCTCCTTAAAACAGATGAAAAAACATGGGGATATGGAGCAAAGGATCTAAGAAGAGGACAGTTACAGTCATTCACAGTGCTCTAGAGAGCAGGAGACTCTGTGAGATAAATGACTTATACCACAGGAAATACACAGGTGCTTCCATTTCAGATTTGGACCTCCCATGTGCAACTGGTGTGAAACCACAGACAAGACTTGCCATTGACACCCGTGGTTTGTGGGCTGTGCTTCCAGCACAGGGGCAGGATGCAGACACTGCAGCCAGCAGACCTGCTGGGATCCTCTGGCTGCCAGACATCGTTGTCTTGCATTGCATACAGTGCATCTGTGTTAAAATTTAATGAAGACCCGGGTACAGCTATCAATAAAGATGGACAAAAGTGAGTACTATGTGCAGGAGGTCTCTGTGCAGCTGAGGAGAAGAGTCACTTTCAGGCTTGCAGGCAGAACACCACACATGGGGACTTTGCTAGTGCAGCATCCCCAAGAGTCAGCACATCACCAGATGCCATCGATCCCTGCCAGGTTATGCAAGGTGTAGAGCACACTGCCTACAGAAACCTGACAGAGTAGAGATCCTTTTAGTACTTAACTTGAGATTTTGTTAAGATTCACTTAATCTGTCCTCTTAAAGTACATCTAATAAAGCAAAATTAATCAATAACCCCACCATTAAATTGCATTACTTTGCATAAGTAATTTGGGACAATACATTAAGTAAATGAATGAATAATCCTTGGAATCTACATTCAGTAGGACAACAGCTTTAATAGCAAATCTCTGCTGGAAGGAAAACCAGCTATTCAGATAACTAAATCTACAAGGCAATTTAGGAAAAAAAAAATAAATCAGTTTCATATTGGAAGCAAGTGGATTAACTTTAACAAACACCAGCATAGCAATTTATAGTTATTGCAATTTTTTTGACAACATAAATCTCCAATTTCAGCAGCCAGAGTAGGTGAAGCTTTAAGAACAAAGAGCTCATTGATTCAGTATGTCTGTGCAGTTTAATTCTGAGAAATCGATCATCGTGCATTTCCTCCAACACTGTTTTTTTGTAGCATCCTCCTAAAAAATTTATTATTATTGCTTATTGCTAAAATAGAAACGGTGATTCCACCACTCGCAGTCCTAGTAAATCATAGTTTAATGCTGCATGGCTGCCCTGCTTATGTAGCTCAGTTTATTATGAAAACATTGTTATTAAATGTTTCTCAGTTGTGTTTATAATTGGTGGCTATTATTTCAAGAAATCTGTTTTCTTTGACTATATTTCCCTTGCCCCACCTATATTGTGTCAAGCTCTTGGAATCACCTCTAAGGGAAAGGGTCACTTTTGGTTTATGAAGTATCCCCAGGCAAAAGCCAGAAGCTATAAACATGAATTTTTCATTACATTAATTGTCCTAGTTTAACTATGCTACATGACTCTTCAAGATAACCGATACAGAATTTTAATTGTGTGTGAAATATTCAGTCTTCATAAGCCTCCTTCCTAACCTTTTTTATACTGGAGGGAGCTTCTGCCAACAAACACTGCCTCTTAGCTAATGCTCAACTTTCTCTGTAATTCACTTTCCTGACCTTTTATTTTGACATTTTCACCTCATATATTAATTTCTGCCTGCACTGAATACTGCAGCATTATAATTACTTACATATAAACCTTTCATCACATCTTTCTTTAGATTTTGTTAGAAAATGCTGTATATCAAATAACAGCAAATTTCACGATAATCAGCTGGCCTTTCAGCAGAACAGGGAGATGGCAGCAGGAGGAGATGATCCCACCTAAGAGCTTTTTGTGCCTCCAAGGCGGGGTCAGAAGAGTCTTCTACTTTGAGAGAGCAACACAGAGCACCCAAAAGAGAAGAACCAGCCTTTCCAGGTCTCCCACAGGCCCTGTGGATCCCCTCAGCCTTGTCCTTGCTCAGATTTAGGGCAGTAATAAATTAAGCAGGACACTGAGCACCCTTCCAAGCACATCCCAGGAACCCCCACTGCCTCATTCAACCTCTAGACAAGCTTGAGGATCACCCTTCTCATGCTGCTCCCTCCATTAATGGGTATTACTGGTAATCTAAACCACATTTTCCAGTGAGTTTATTACCCATATCAAAAAAACAAGGGAAAAAACAAACAAATGAACCAAACCAAAAAACACAAACAAAACAAAACAAAAAACCAACCAAAGAACTCATGCAGGTTTTATTGTATATTTTGTCTACAGCACATTCACACACCATTGCAAACAGGTAAGGTGCAGTGGCACACTGCATGTGGTCACATTCCATTGAGTGTTTTTCTCACCTGGTTTCCACACTAGAAACAAGGAAAGTGCACAAGGCATGATTCAGGTGATCAGCTTTAGCAAGCAGGTGTCCATTGGACCTGACACCTCCTAAATCCAGCCCAGTGACCCTCCTGAGGCTCTTCCACAGTAAAGAAAGCACAGAGCACACAGATCTTTGTGCCTCCCTGCAGGGATCACAATCCCCAACAGAGCCTGCCCTGCCTCACCCCATGAGAGGGGACCTGTCCAGCTGACAACAGGCACAGGGTTCAGCAGCTGTTCCCCATGGTATTCCTGACTCTCCAGGATACAGATGTGATCCTCCAAAATGCCCAAGTGACTGCAATATCCCACAGTGACTTCCACACACACTCATGGATCTCAGCCCTCTATCTTGCTGGCTCCTCTTCCCAGCACAGTGTGTCAAGCATCTTTCCAGGGACAGGCCAATGCTGGGATGACAACCCATGAAAAGCAAGAGCAGGATTTCATTTCTCAAAACCCCAGCCTAACTTTTTTCTATTTCTGTTCTATCAGATATCATAAAAAGCATTTAAATTCATTCCCTGGCAGCTGCCTTTAGAAAGTCTCTTGGATGTGACTGCTTTAAATACAATTCCAGACTTTTTTAGATTTTTCATCTTTTAGTTGCACTGAAGGAATTGTAGGACCTTCACAGCTGTCACAAATTTTTGATACGTAGAGAGAAGAGATTTTCAAATAATGTGTGCAGGCAGCACAGATGTTCTTGCATTGTTCTTCCAGCTTCCATACAGCCAAAACCCTTAGTTCTGTTATTTGCCATGGAGACCAGTGAAAAACGAATCCAAATATGTGGGTGAATTGAAGTAACCTTGTCAATAGTTCTGAGAAGTGGGTATGTGCTCAGCTGAGCAAGAGAAACAGAAAAACATGCCAAAGCCATTTCAAACATCATGCAGTGTGAGCTGCAGGCACACTGGAACTGTGCATCAGTGGAAAATCGCCACAATTCTGCTATCCAGTCTTTTATTTTACTAGTTAATAAAAAATATAACTCAAAATGTCTGCAGACAGGAACAGCTGGGTATCCTTTAGGTAGAGGTCTAAGTCATCACCTAGTATCCTGAACATTAAACAGACTGAGATTCCAGTGAGATATTTAATGTGCAGGATAAAATGGCACAACAGAGAAAAAGAAAGGTGCAACAGATTATGTTTGTGCTGCCATATAGTAAATACATTTTCTGGAGTAGAAAAGCCTGTAGGAGCAACACCCCAGATACTACTGGGCTGCTCAGCCTTTCCTATAAGGCATTTCATATTTCTCTTCCTTCCGCTTATTGAGGTCCATCTTGTAGCACAGAGTTTAGTGTCAGTTCAAACTACCACTCCAAAATCTGAAAGCACATTTTTAACTCCAGACAATAATGAGAGAATTTCCCACTAAGAATGCCACAGTTTCATCGTAATCTTTGCAAGATAACTAAAATGCAACTAAGAACATAAGCATTTCTGAGCAGACATCATCTGTGCCAGAGATAATCTTGTTGCTGAGAGGACTGCGAGGTATTTATCCTGTATTTTTGCTTTCCAAGACCACCAGAGCAGTGTTTTATCAGTACACTTGGAGATATCATTAGCTCAACCAACATGCAGCTTCATTGGTCTCAAAATCAAAAGAGAAGTCAGCCCAAAACCCCAAACAGAGTTTTTGCTTTTGACTTGCTAGGAAGAAGCAGAGAGCTCACAACCATTGTCCCACTATTTTTTAAATACCATTTCAAATCTCTCTGAGCAGATTATTTCAAAGCTTGATCCCAGCTCACTGCAGAGTGATGCTCTTGTGGAACTCCTGGTAATGGAAAAAGAGCAGGCAGCACAATGGCTATTTATCAGAGCACATTGTAGGGGAGAAGTCTGTGCCCATAAAAGCACAGCCAGGTCCCTCAGGCCTGTCCAGACACCAGCACTGCTATTTAATCTCTGGAAGCTGGAGGAACATTCAGAATCCTGGAATGCAAGTCAGTAAATTGAACAAGTTTCTTTCTTCTTTAACCCATTCCAAGGAATTTTCAGCAAAGTTCTGGGACCCAGATAGTATGGATGCTTTATGCCCAGCACAACCAAATGGGAAGAAACTTTCCCAGGCTTGGCAAAGCGGTAATGAAGTTAGTTGTATTGGGATTTGCTATATGTGTTCAGTGAGTACCTGCACAGTCTGAGGGATGTTTCAGATGGCTCCAGCCATCTTCTTGTGAAGGATACAGTATGTCCTGCCTGAAGTTACACAATTGAATTGCTAAAAATAGCATCCTGTCCTGAGAACATAGGTGCAAATCTATTTTTTAATTTAAAATTCTAAAAAAAAAAAAAAAAACTTCCTTTGTATTTTTGTGTCTTCACTTGCTAGAATTTCTCTGACTGTAATCCCAATGTTGGGTATATCTCATTTTTGTTACTCCTAAATTAGGGATAATTTCATCATCTAAATGTGTCATCTTTTTAGATTACCTCCAACTGTAATTTCAATATACATAGTCATTTTTGGCAATATGCTATTACCAATCAAAAATTACTCTGATTCTTTTCTCTCAAGATTAGGAGAAACTGAAGGCAGGTAAATTGGTTTTAAGGAAAACTTACCAAACTTATAATGCAGAAAGATGCTGTCTGCATGGCTAATCAGACAGTATTTAAAACCAGGAATATATCCTGTGCTATCCCAAGCCCATATATTGACTAAAAATTGGCCAAGTAATAACATAAGCATTTTGTTTTATTTAGTGTAGGAACGGCCCCCAGTTAAGTGCAGTAACAGAGATTGTATTCTGCAGAGAGGGTCACGAGCCCTGGGAGAGGCACACACAGAGGCAGCACCATAAAGCAAAACTGTCTGCAAGAAAGTTTGTTAATCTCTGCTACGGGACATTTCCATTAAAGCATGTTTCATAAAGCCACAGGTTCCTTCTGCCAAACCCAGGCAGTGAGACCGACCCCTCAGCAAGCAGAGCCATGGAAGACCTCAGTCTCTGTTTAATGAGCATTTCAACAAAACCTGCATTTACCCAAAGACCAACAGCAATTCATGTTCTGCACCATTTCCCAAGCCGGATACCTGAATCCAAACCTATGAGCCAACAAACTTTTCTTTAATTTGCTATACAAGCAGGGGATAAATTCTTCTAAAACCTGAGTACTCATGTGGCAGTTGGAGCATTCCAAAAGCAACTGGATGTTATATTCATAATAATATTCAAAAACATCTTTAACACTGCCTTTATAGTAGGAGATAGCATAAGTTTAAGAGAAAAAATTGAGATAAGAATAAACAAGATAGAAGAGAAGACTAAAGCCACTTATTACAAATACACAAAAGAAATATCACTACAACATCTCAAAATGATAGATTACTTTTCTTTCAGCAGACCCCAAAGGTCAGTGGATTTGAATGACTTTGGAAAAAAGGAACACATTAAGTCTGAAGCTGAAAATCCACTGCAGAGAACGTCTAGACAGCGAGTCTTGAATCTCACTCCTAAATCAACCGAGCTGCAGCTCAGCTGTCCCTGCCATGCTGCCATGCTGGGAGAGGGAAAAGTCTTGGTGAGAAGCAGCCCCCAAAACCAGAAAGGTGAGCTCTGAGGGCCTGGGATGCTGCCCTGAGAGCAGGGACAAACCATCCCACCCTGCACAGAGGTGCTCTGTGTGAACAGTATCACAGGGTGGGTTTTTAAGGAAATGTTCTGCCTGAGCTTCCAGGTGGATTTAACAACCACATCTGCAGCAGCAGCACCGGGAGCAGGAGCAGCAGCCAAATTTTTAATCTACAGCTCTCAAAACACTTACAAAAGAGACTTTTATTGTTACACCGTGGTACAGAGAGGGAAAATGCAGCTCTGGGAAGGGAAGTGGCTGATGGAGAGCACACAGTACCACCACAACATCCCACCTGCACTCCTTTGCTCTCTGGAGGTGCCCACCAGCTATTCTGCACCTTTAATAATAGCAAATCTTCCAACTCTCATTCTTTTCAGGTATGCTCTGACCGCAGGCATAAGAAAACTCAACATCATCAGAAGTTTAGTGTCTGTTTTTCCCCACAGAAAAGAATATGAAACTCCTTCCACTAATTTCTGATTCCACTGTCTGTCTGGATCTCCTTCAAAGACTCAGCTACAACATTGGGTTGTATTTTGTACACCAAAGGGTAAAAGCTGTAAATTGATTCACTTTGGGTGCTGTCTTCTTCAAGTATAATTTATCAGACCCAGCTCACTGTGAGGAATATTATGCAGGGGAGGAAGAGTGATAAATGCCATTAATGACTGGCCTGAGAACACACAGGATGAAGCAGCGGGATAATGAATAGTGGGGGACTCCTACCTCCTGGTCATGGCTGCAGACCATTAGACAAAGATATTGTTTTATGCTACAACAGGTTCAGACACACTCCATTCTTTTGTTTAATCTATGGAAAATAGATTTAGGTGAGAAACAGATATGCAATAATTAAAAAAACAACAGAGAAACTTCCTTTTTTCTATCTTTTAAAAATTTATTTCTCTCTTCCATTCATTCCTTTGCTTATTTTTCTTCCTCTTCCACCCCAAACATCCTTTTTTGTTGTTTTTGGGTTTTATTTCCCACAGACAGAGACAGAAAGAAGTCATACCATCATGACTGTGCCTTAATCTTTGCCAGTCCTTGGTCTGACTCTGCCTAATTTCAGAAAAGTTCCCAGAGCTAATAAACAATTAAATCACAGCAGAAAGCCACCTGGAAGATGTATTGCAGAAAGAATTAAACAGAAAATTTTTTACCTTTTCTTTTTTTTTTTTGGCTAAGCAGACAGAAATTGCAAAAATATTTTGAGCAGTCTGATGGCTTTGGGATTCACAGGGTGAGACTTAAGAATTTGGTAGCAACTGCATGCAAATATCAGTAATTTCATACAGCCATTCCACTGAGGAGATAAATTTTTTTAAATCTTGAAGAATAAATGGGGAGAGAAAGAAACGAAGGGGTGGTGCAGAAATGGAAATGTCAGAGAATGTCGCAGACAGAGAGTAGGTATGGGAATTACAGATCCAGAGCAAATCTGCTGGAGATGTTAAGAGCTGGCAAAAGATCAAAGTGATAAGAAGCAGGAATGGAAATAACCTTTAATTCTGTGCCTATAAGAGGATGTCAAGAAAACATTGCAGCAAAGGCCAGCCAAGGTAACATGGAAAGGGGCCTAGTCATGCACTGGGAGCTCTGCTCAGCTCAGTCCAAACCTACAGCTTTTGTCCCACTTTAAAATCATTTTCCTAAAAACATAGCACAGAGAAGCTCTGAAACAAAGCTGAAATACTTTGGGGGTATTTAGAAAACCAAGGCTATAACTGCAGTTTTGTGACTCTTTGGACATCCCAGCTCTGTAAAGCTGCATTTTCACTGCTCCTCTTCCAGACACGGAGATGAGGCAATTCCACTGCCCAAAAGTGCCATTTGTGGCACCATGTTTAATTAAGTGACAGAGCAGAGACAAAAATGACAAATGGGCCTTTGCTCCCAGCACTCTGTTGCCCTTCTGGAGACATTTGGATATCCACTGTACCCTGCCCTGAATGACTGCTCTGGGCTTACTAAGAAGAGCAGCAATGAGCAGATGTCTTCTCACTGGAAATCTCATCACTACTGCTTTCTCCAGAGCAGGTACAACCTGCCCAGGTGCTCCCAGGGCAGGTCCTACAGCCCAAATCCTCTTCTTGGAGGAAACACAAGCTCAGCCAAACCCTTATCTACTTGCCCCCAAAGCTTTGCTGGAGCACTCTAAACTTGAGTTAAGATTTTCCTGAATGTCATCCCTGATCCAAACATGCTTTTGTCTTTCGAACACCTGTTTATACCTTCCTCATCCTCATTCCAAAGTGATGCCAGGAAAGGGCTGAGGATATTACAGCTTGTTCCCAATCTAAAAATGTCAGAGAAGTCTTAACTTCACCACAGCAACAAAACCAGCTTTGCACAACTTGAGATCTTGAAAAATCTTGGCTAAAACCTGGACAACTGCTCAGCTTTTGAGCAGCATCCGAATTGAACCACAGGGAAAAACTGAGGTTCGTTCATCACTAATTAAGGGCTTAACTGACATTACCAATGCTTAGCATATGTTCCTCCCTATTAGCTTCCAAGAACAACAACAGGCACGCAAGATTATTTTGAGCTGGAGTTGAAATAAGGTGAAACATACCTTAGGCCAACAAAGTTTTCCAGAAGGAACAAACACTTTGTTTACTCTGAAGTCAATTCTAAGACACAAAGTATTTACCCAACTTCAGCAAACACAGCCACGGATCAGCCCCATTTCCAGCAAACTGAAGTCAGCTTTATCCTTAATTCTTCATTTCAGCAATTTCAGTTTGCTAGTATAAACCTGAGTGGTGATAAACCATAACATATTAATGCTCATTACATTAAATTAGCACATTTTTTGAAGTTGCAAAGTTTTTCTATGGATAGTTGTAAAGATTTTCCTGGCTACAACAGGGCTGATACCTTGTGTGTCTGCATTATGTTTTCTCTAATGCACAGGGATACAATATCCAACATACAATATGTGCAATATATATTTGTGATGGGAACTACCCACCCTGAGCCCTACCAAAGACCTCAAAAAGGCTAAAGTGAGGCTCGGTGGAGCACAGAACTTGCTCCACAGGAGAAGTTTAATCCATCTTAAAATGGATTCCTTCCATATTATGGTTTCAAACTACAGAGTGCTCACTAGCATCCTTATCTGCAGGCACATATGGAGTTCCAGAAAACTTGCTATGATGCTTTTATATTTAAAAGTTTATACGGTCAGAGGCTTGGATGTCATTATTCATGAGCAAATAAAATTTCAGAACTGCAAGGCACTATGCAAAATGTCAAAGGCAGTTCATCTCATTTTCATGTAAGTCTTTACCCTCATCATTTCATCAACATCATTTCATGTTATTGTTTGCTATACAGGGGGAAAAATATCACTTCTTTATTTAAAATAGAACACTCAATTAATAAAGCAGCATATTTATTTATTACATTTTAAAAATCAGTCTGGTTCTTACTAAAGTCAGCAGAAAATACCATTGATTCCACTGGGAAATGGGTCAGTCCTTCAAATATAGGCCAAAACAAGGTTTCTTGAAAATGTAGAATAGGTTATACATATATATATGAATATATATATGAAAGGCCTAAAGTCATCACATCCCAGCTCTCCTGCAAATACTGGGTGGAGGGACAGGAGGTTTCTCCCATTTGGCTCTGGCTAACTCAGTTCAGTGCAAGGGGAAGGGCTCACCCAGTGGCTTTTGTAACACAACCCAGATTTGGTACATGCACCTGAACTGAAAGCAAGTGAAAACATTGTCATTTTCTTCAGGGATCAAAATGTCCATAATTGAAAATTTCCATCTATTTATTTTTCTGTGTCCTGTCACATGACAGTTTAATACTTCAGGGCTGAACTCTTGCCAGCTCTCCCTTCCTACCAGCACTGATAGCTTTTGCTAGAAAACCAGTATCACTGGCTTGAATAAACAGCTGGCAGCAGGGAGATTTCCACCCACTGTGAAAAGGTCAGATGCATCCCAGACTATTTTTAGTGTGTATTTAGGGCCCATTCAGGCTTGATTTATGCCTTCTTTTAATTCAGGGAGTACAGAATAATATAAAGTTGCAATACTTTAAGACTTGTTAAGGAAACATCTAAATGCAAACCTAATGACCTTCCAGTGAGCCAAGACTGATATCAGTATGATTAGCAACAGAAATGAAAATTCATTTTCTTGCAATAAAGGATAGTTGACTTCATCATTATGTTAGAAATTAGTCTTAACCAATTATGTTTTTAAAGCATTGCTAGTGTTTTACACTGTCTGGTGAAGTAGTTCTATCAAAATGCAAACACAAGCTCAGTAATTGGGATGTTCTCAGGCTCCAAGTGCTTTTTGGTGCCTAAAATGTCTTCAGTAAGCCTGACTTCTCAAGCAAGCGTGGATCAGCAATTTTTGAAAACAAGGCCTTTGCAAAAGTATAAAAATTGTAACTTAGCAGGTACCTTCAAAAATGTAGGTCACCTGTTAAACTCAGTGGAAAAATAATCAGGATGCTTGTTCTCTTCAAGCTACCCAAACTGGCTATGAAATTTGATTTCCTTTCCATAGATTGCCAAAGTCAACTGTCTATGTAAGAGATGCTCAGTTTTGATGTTGTTCTATGTGGAAAGATGATGTGCTAAGAACAGCTGAAGGGGACTCAACTGCAAATACATCCAGGGCAGAGCCCTCCATGAGAAGTGCTGTGAAGGGGCTTTCAGCATTATTTCAGGGGCTGGGGGGAGAAAATGAGGTTGTGCAAAAGAACCCTCATCATCAGGGCCTAGAAGATCAACTAGGGAACCTCTTTCTATCGAGGCATAAGAAAGTTTTGATTCTCATCAAACACATTTCAAAGTAATGTAGAACAAGGGAAAAAAAATCTTAGCTGTGCTCTGTAGTGGGAAGGTGGAGAAAAATTAGGATTCAGATTTAGTCCTTGAATAGCAGCTGTCACACTAAGAATTTAGCAGTCACAAGTGACCATAAAAACGAAGAGAACCAAAGCAGTTATTTACTATTCCTGGTCATCAGTTCATGCATTTAGCTCTCCCTGAAGATGATAGATGGATAGATAGACAGACAGACAGGCAGACAGGAAAGAGTCTTTCACACATCCAGAGCAACAAATGCCAACAACCTAAAAATCTGCCACTAGAGACTTTACCTGTCTCCCAGAAACTGTAATTGCTTTCTTAGTATCACTAATGAACTGAATCTCTGTAACCTACATTCAAGCTGTCAAATCTTGCATCCCACTAAGAGTCACAAAAGCCAACATATCTCTTTGCTCTGCATAAAACACACTATTTTCACTAATTAAACTGTGGGATATAGAGGCAATTTAGCTGTCTATTCATTTCTTAGACATATGTTGCTTTACTTGAAAATATTTTTTAACTGAAAAATCTGGGTTAACTTTAGAAAAACGACCATGAGAGCAGGTTGGTAAATTTATATGATAGAATATAGATAAGATTTTAAAATAAAATAGAATTTCTAGCAATGAACAAAAAAATGTTATTTATTAAATTTTGTTTTCCCATATACACATGAAGCATAACTCTACTGCCCTCCCATCTTGCCAAACATCCTTCTACCACTGGCATCTTTACAGGTAAATACAAGAAACATTTGGAAAGGTACCTTCTTGCCCATATAAGCTCTAAAAATTCCTCAATATTAGCTCTGGGAATTAAGAAAGAAACTGAAACTTTTTAACCCAGCAAATGAGATGGGGTAGTTTGCCCTTATTCCTTTCATTTCTGCTTGACTTCTCTGTCGTTTTGCTATATCCACAGCCTTTGCTCAGTAGCTCAGGAAATTGGCCTTTGAGTTGAAATCCTGCACAAACTTCATGCACCCACCCCAGTGAGAAACCTTTTAAATATTTCCATGTTTGTGTATTTGTTGCACATCCTCAAGAACCATCCACTCAGTACATCCAGTAGGAAGGTCGAGTCAGCTGTGTACAGTTTAGGAAAGCTTAGCTTCTCATGAGCTCCTTTCCATCCTGGAATCTGCTGTACCAGAGGTCTGTCCTATAAAAACACTACACAGATGTAGTGGAATTTCCCTGACACACCCTGCTCATGGCTGTTGTTATCCTCACAACACCCCCTGAATCTCTCACACACCTTTCCCTGCGGACAACTCAAACTAGGTCACTATCCATGGGCTGAGTCATCGTGCCCAGCTGGAGCCTCTGATGCAGCTGGCTGTTCAGGAATCTGCTCACCTGAGATTCTCTAAACAGTCAACAAAGATAAAAAGGCATCTCCTGACACTGATTCAGAAAAAGACACCAACAAAATGCTCCGAATCCTTTTCCAGAGGAAAGCAGTGATTGTCACCTAGATTTTTAGAAAATTATCAGGGCAAAGGAAAAACTCTGTGACTAAATATTTTAATGTACATCCTTTGATA
Source organism: Hypocryptadius cinnamomeus (assembly GCA_013400635.1). Taxonomy (NCBI): domain Eukaryota; kingdom Metazoa; phylum Chordata; class Aves; order Passeriformes; family Zosteropidae; genus Hypocryptadius; species Hypocryptadius cinnamomeus. Next base: position 17,425 of record VYZP01025619.1, read on the forward strand.
TTACATTTTGAAGAGCAACATTTTTTGGAATGAGGAAAATCAGTCAAAGAATCCCAGACATTTATAATATGACATTTGCAATACCACTTATCTGTAGTATAACTATAGATTATTTAGGCCTTCTCCAGCAGTCTGGTGCTAGGGAAGACCAATCATTCCACTGAGCTGTGGATGAAGTCCCACTGGAAGTACTTCAGGAATCAATCACTGCCCAGCAATCCATCAGAAAACACTATGAATCATAGCAATGGGAAACAAAAATTACAGATAATCCTTTCAGCTCTCTAATACCAAAAAATAGAAATCCCATGTTTAAATACCATTTCTAAAGCATCAATGTCAAAGGGTTTCTCAGCTACAAAGGTTGCTTACTGAAAATGCTTTAATAATGCTCATGTGACCCTAACCCTGGACCCCAGCCTTTATGTATTATGATGCAGATTTCTAGATCTTCACATACTCTTATTTCCATTGAACCCTTGACCTCTCCTGAATCATTATTGATTATTGCAAGAAGTAACCATGCATAGACATGACTCAGGAGAGGACAGTAAATAGTTTTCCATGGAATATCTTTTGTGACATGTTGCAAAAGATGAGAAGTGTGTTGGAAAGTGTCTAAGGAAGGGATACAAAGTGATGTGCTGGAGAAGCACCACTCTATCACATGCACAAAATATTTTCCTGTGCAGGTAAATATGTGCTGTAGCCATCTGGCTTGAAACATCAGCCTTGGATTTTAAAAATACTCAAATTCCACGATCTGCAGCTGGGCATTACAGTTGCTCAGTGTGTTCTGACTGTTTAAAGCACTCAAAAAAGGTGCCTCAAATGGGCCAGTCAGAACACAAGGGAAGTTCCAGCTCCAACCACTGGTTACTTGGTTCTCTCCTGTGTAAGATGTGGAAAAAACACTCTCTTCCTGTGGAGGGCTATAAAAACAGATTCATTAGTGGCTGTGAAACATCTACTTAGAGCATCAGAGAAAAACCCTGGAGAAAGTTCAGTCATCTGAGCAGGGATGAAGGGAAACCCTGGAGAGCAAACAGAAAACAAAACCCAAAGTTCTTCTCCCTGGAGAGCCTTTTTTACTCCGTTCATGAAGCACGGCCTGAACAGCACTGCCAAAAGCCAGTCTGGCCCGAGCCTCCAGCGTAGCACAGCCCTGGCAGACACCTGACACAAAAACCTCCAGCCCAAACCAGGAAGGCTTGGCAAATTTTAGCAAAACTAAATCCGAGTTCAATAATAGGAAGCACCATGTAAACTCAGCGATAGCTGACACTACCCACTCTGCTTACAACTCTGCCATGTCTCCAGATAAACCGCCAGCTTCCAGCTGCCCACACGGAGATTCATTGAGGCGCCGCAGGAAAGAACCGCGCTGCTTTGTTCGGGGGAAAGTGTGAAATTTATCATATGCCTTTTATTTTTTGCTTTCCCTTTTCCCCTTACTTCAGACTGACAAGTGCAAATTAAAATTTCACACCCAGCCTCATATGGGGAGCATGAAATTCTGATTTGGAGGATTTAGGTAGATTTCTCCAGGATTACACGGATGGCAGCTGCCCAAGTCAGTGCCACTGGGCCTGTCCTGGCCAGCCTGCCCTGCCCTTGGGCAAAACCTTCTTGGTGCAAATGTTTAAAGAGGAGGCAATGCAGATGTAGCACTAAGAGAGCTACTGCATATGCATTTTCTTTATTATTGATAAAAACAAAACATTATCATACTGGGAAGTACTCTCAGAGGGATTGAGGCTGTACTCTATGCAGAAATGTCTGGTTCTCAGTGTCACTGCAACAGAGCCACTTACAAGGCTCTGTTACAGATAACTGACTTACAGATAACCAGAAGATTCTCATATTTAAACACCTAAAATTTAATGCATGATTAACATTGAACACAGATTTTTACTGTGCCATTTCTAGAAACAAGAAAGGATTTATTATTTTGGATAAAACATTTTTTAGATAATACCTATCCTTTGAAGCTTATTGACATTTATGATGTAATAAATCATAATTTAATAAATCAAAGACTGCAGTGAACTGATGAGCAAACCATTTAAAGAAGTAGGTTGGCTATATTAGCTAGGAATTTTCTGGCACCAGTTCCTGTTTTAGTTAGTATACAGCACAGCACAGACATTCAATGAGCTACTTTACATTTTTCCCATTTTTTGAGATGATCTAGCACATGGAAAAGAAAAAGGTGGAACTAGACTCAACTCTCAGTTGTGCTGGTAGATATTTAGGTCAATCTCAATAAACTCAATGTCCTTGAAGAGTTCTGGACCACCACCAGTGTAATTGAAAGAAGCTAAAGACTCAAACTCTTAAAAAGCCTCCATACGACAAGTCCTGGGAATCCAACACTCGCATTATTAAGGGTTTTGGTCGTCATTACATTTGATTAACCCTGAAACCTTTTTCTAATTCAAAGTCAGGATGTGATGCCATTCCAACACCACACAGCCACAACACTTCTGGAAAAGCATCTCTTACAGAAAATAACTACACCCAGTGTCAAAACAGCACTGCAGGATTAACAGCGGCCTCAACATTTGAACATTACTTTGTCCCAGTTTTGAATCCATAAAAAACAACCCTGCTCAGTCAGGATGTTTTAATCACTGAGACTTATTTGGGAATACAAATGTATGAATAAGAGTCATTCCTCCATCCAACACCACCAAACCACAGCAGAACATGAACTCTGCTCAAGGACACACTTTTACTCAGCTGAGGACTCTGCTGCCAAGCTGCCTACCCATTGCTATATTTTTCTTGTTTTAAGGGTGTGGAAATCTTTGTTCATTTAAAGGCATCCTTCTGGTTTATTGTGCTAGATCACTTACCTTCTGAATGATAATTATCAGTACAAGCACCAGTGTGGGTACTGGGATAAAGGTGCCTTATCCCAAGCAGAGTTTGTCTTCCCACAGAACTAGGTTACACAACAACACCAGCGAGGTTGCATCATTTTAACTACAGGAGGTTACATTAGTACGATTTCTGTATTTACATAAAGATGAAGAAAAAAAATAATGATCTACAGGAACTAAAAAGTACATCTTGATTGAAAGATGGCTGAGACAACCTGATAACAGCTTATATGTCTACAAAACACTGGCACATGGAAGAGAAGGAATTTTTTTTAAGAAGAAGGTGGGGGAGGGTTAGCTACAAAGGATAGATTGTGAAAAATTATTAAACTTAGACCCAAGAAAACATTTTTAAGCAGTGAGATCATTTAGACTACAATGTAGGCTCCAAGTGCAAATTGTTGGATTTCTTCCTCTGGAATTCTGCTAAATGAGTTTGAACAATGCACAGGAGGGAGTGGTGGGATGGGGGCTCGGGACGCACCAAAGGACCAGGGAGATCATTTCCGCAGCAGACAGAGGATACTGACACTGCTGTACAAGTGACTGCAGGGATCTGGAATATCTGGCTTCTGAAGCTAAATGAACAATAAACAACTCACATTCTAACTGCATTTCCAGGGCTTTGCTTGCACTGAGAAATCATCCATCAATGGAAGGCAGAGCGGCACGAGGAGAGACAGATGTGAGAAGAGCGGGGTGGGCTGTGAGCACTGCAGTGTCCCTCCATAGGGAATCCTGCATTGCTGTGGGTTACACAGAAATTAACTACATTTCCTGCCCATTTGGCCAGAGGGAGATGTGCAGAATAGAAAGTAACAGCCTCTTAAAGACGAGTAAAATTTGAGAATATCGCAGTTAAGAAACAGATTGGAAATATCAAATCAAAACAGGATTTGATTTTAATACAGGAAACCATTATCAAACACTCAAAGCAAGGACAAAAATACAGTCAGCACCAACTAATAGCAAGGCAAATGGCTTACACCAAATTGTCTCCATTTCATGTTGACAAAGGCTAATATGTATGAATTTGTCTAAGCAAGAACTTAGAGCCTTGGTGATACACCATTTGCACACCAAACCATAACTTTATTTTTTAATTTTTTCCTTCATGAATTAGACACTGCTTGGAAAATTCAAGCTGCATTTCAATCCTGCTTTGATAAGAAAGGCTATAAAATCAAAATAGGCTCTGATTTTGGCCAAAATTTTCCTGTATTTTTCCAGAAGGGAAAAAAACAAAACCAGAAAGAGAAAAAAATAAGATATACCTTTGTGGGTGGCCTCCTGCAAAACTGGCAGAAGAAACCCACTGCTTTCCAGTTTCACTTCTATATTCAGACATGTTTGCATAACTTTTGCATTTGGAAAGGATCTTTCATATTTCAGGGAAAGATGGTTCTAGTAAGAAATTTTTTTTTTTACCCAATAACAACTTCCTTTTGTCTTCTTCATTCTAAGTTTAGCAAAGAATGCTTCATCTCATTCAACAACACAATCCAAAACCCACTGAAACTTGATTCTTATCAAGCACAATGCTAACAAAGCCCTTGGGAACAGTACATGCTTGAGACCAAGGTTTCGACATTATTTTGTTCATCCAGGTTTTCTCCTGCTTCTGCTCTTTATCTTCCCAGAAATTTCACCCAGGTGGAACTAGAGAACACAGTTTGCCTCACTTTTCTAAATGTCCAGATGCCTGACCAAGCTACTGGTGTTTTGAACCACTCCTCCAAGGAAAAGCACCGGCCATAAGGTAATTAGCTCTAGAAGCCCAGTAAATCTGATACAGCTGCCAGGTACTGGAACAAGTGAGCCACACACGTACCCAGTAAATTTGTGACATTTTTCAGCATTGTCTCACATGTTAAGAGCATGCTCTGAAATCTCCTGAGCACGTGCGGCAAGCAGGATGTAACTGGTATGTACTGGGATTACAACATGTAGGTGGACCTGTGCTGTAGGACATGCAGCACACCGAGTCCCAGTCTTGCATATTAAATCCCACACAACTTGGATACTTCAGATTCACTCTGGTCAAAGCACACACAGATCCCTTTTTTGGAAAATCCTGACAGAATGATGATCCACAGAGCCTGACAGATTTGTCCAAGTCCTATTAAAAAATCCATCAAAAAATCAGATGACACTGAAATTTTTCATGCAACTCAATCATTTAGCCATAAGCATATAGACTTCTTGCAAGATACAGCTAAATCAGCAAAGAACAACACTTCAGATTGGAAGGCAGATTGGAAGATTTGAGTATCTTGACACTGCCTAATTAAGCTATGCTGCTTTTCACACCAGAGCTGCTGGCAGAAGGTAAAACATATTGCAAGCATACAGTTCTCTGTACACCAGACACTAAATGGCACTCCTGCCTTGCTTCCTCACTCCTCTCCGTGCCATCCCACCTTGCCTGCCCATTGTGCTGGCAGGGAAGCAGTGCACAGGGCATGCACCAGAGCTGCTCTTCCCCAGGGATCAGGGGAGCTGTGCTGTTGTCCTCATCCAGCCTGCCCAGGAGCCAACGAGCCCCTCGGCTGGCAGGGACAGGGCACCACATGGCCACGCTCTAAGCACAGGAGTTTCCTCCTTGCAAAGGGCAAGAGCCTGGAGCAAAGGAAGCACCTGCAGCTGTGGAGTGTCTTCAGACCCCTCTGCAAAGGGAGAGCAGATTCCAGCTGGATTTCCACAGCAGCCTCCTCTTCCAGCCTGAGGTCAGCACTTCCAAGAGAAGGAAATTCACCCCAAGCTCTTGGCAGTGTATCTGAAACATCCTGTTAAGCATTTTGTGGGTGTTTTTAAGAGCAAAACATGAAATGAAATGAAGTCCAAGGGTTTACACTGTCATTAAGATGACTGTGAGAGGGAGAAATGAGAACAGCTAATGGGAATACAGAGGTCAGACCAGGAACTTCAAAGTCTGTAGGTGCCTTATTGATTCTCCCTTCAGATCCTGAAACCAATAAAATTATCTTCGTGAGATCCTTTCTATAAAGGCCAAAGACAGTGATTTTTCCTGGGTATCTGAACAACTTTAAACTTGTTTTTAAAAACTTGAACTATTTACCTTTATTATGGAGGAAGTGAGAAAGGTATTTGCACATGACAATGACTTCCGAAAGAATGTGGAGAGACCAATACTGCAGGATGTTTTTGGTGTTAGCCCAGGAAGTGTATTTCTATCTATTTTAGCTATATCAGAATATGTGCTTTGCTTGGATTCAATGGATATTTTGGGATTTGGGGAGCAAGGTTTTGTGTTTCAAGCCAAATCTGCCCATGAATGAGAAATTCTTCTAAATGCTAACACAGTATCAAATTCTTCCAACAATTTCACTGTAAATTGGGAGAACAAAAAATGAGGCAGTAAAAGGCCTCATGCAACATGACATCTTGGCATAAAGTGGTCAGAGTACTGAGAGGGCATAATGGGTTCCATGGAAAATGTGAATGAGAAGCCTGAAAGATACTAGGACATCTGGGAAACATAGGAATCACCAAGACATCACCTGGTGACCTAAATTAGACCAATTTTTGTTAAAAAATAAAGAAAAAAAAAAAAGTGGCTCACCTGGATAAGGAAGGAAAGCAAAGAAAGTGGAAAGACCAGTCACAACAGAGTTGATGAGTCAAAATTTTAGCCTTCTTGCTGCTACACTGTAGAGATGAAATAATTTTGAAGAACTTAAGAAACATACAGAAGCACAGCCCAAAGTGAATTCAATCAATTATTGAAATCAGTTGAAAAGTTGTCAGAAAACTGCAGCAGAGGGATGAAAAGATACTTCTACATGCACAAAAAGCAGTGATTTTTGGAAAGGACTGTAGGAAAAGAAGGCATTACGTATTTCCTGAAAATTGGATTAAAACCAAAGTATGAATGGAATAATGAGATTGAGCACAGTGAAGTGCATATCTAAAGAGAGAGCTGTACAAAGAAAATTCAGAAAATTATTTAATTGGAAAGCACAAGGAGGAATGGAGGTGCAATTGTTACTGACAGAGTTTAACGAAATTAGACCCCCACCTCTGAATGCATCTAACAAAGGCTGGAGGAAGGAGCACCTGACTAAGAGAGAGAAGAAAGTGCTCATTAAAACAAAAAGGAGCAGCACTGAAATCCCATGGCAAATAACCTGGTCACTTATGATCTGGAAGTTTCTTATCTGGTTCATTAATGACAAATTGGCTGAACTGGTTGAAACTAATGATGTGTTGCTTGATATAAGGGAGGGTATCAACAAAGCAAAAGTGGGGAGGAAAAAACTCATCTCCTGGTGGCTGAGATGCTAAAGGCAGGAAAAACTGCCTGAATTCTGAGCAAATGAGATGAATGTGTATTACATTGTCACAAGTCTTTGTCTCTGTCCTAAATGGTGAAAACACATCTGCTGCAACTGGAAAGCAGCACAAAGCACACAGCCTCTGCAAGCTGCACAGTGGGAAACCAGGGAAAAATAAATACATTTTCAAAGGGGCTCTGATAATTTTTCATGAACAATGAAAGATGCTGCTGTCTCTCAACAGACATAAAAGGAATGTTAGAGAGCAAGCACCTGTGCAGTGTGACTTCATTAGGAATTCCTGGATCCTTTCCATCATGTCCATATATACACTCAATCATGAGAAATAGATCATGTTTTCAATGCTCAGTTCTTAACATAACTTCAAGTTACAAAATCTCAAAGTAAATCACGAAACCAGAAGGTACAAAATTAATCTAAACAGAAGCAAAGACACTTTGCTGTTCAGGCAAATTCAGACAGGCAGTTTCCCACAGCCTTGTACTGGGTCTGCCCCCAATAAACTCACTGGGAATTTTTCCATTAAATTCAGTGTGAACAGGATCAAGTGCATGGCTTGGCTGAACCCTATCCACTTGCCAACCAGTAATTTATTATTACAAAGGCAGTTCCCAGAAAATGCATTCTCATAAGGTCTGTGAGAATTAGCTATCACATAGCATGCCTTGCCTACGGGGATTTTGAAGGACACACTGTAATTTATTGGTGGGAGTACAGTTCCATCTCACATTGCAAAGACTCCAAATTCTCCTTTAAAAAACTTTAAAAACCTGAAATAATCTTAAGGAAGAAATGTGGCTTCCTAGCAAAGGGGATTCTTTCTTCCAAAGGTTCTTGGAAATGCCTCTGCCGTCACTTCAGAGACGATCAGGCTTTCCAGCTGTCTGACCTGAGACCCACAAGGTCTGTAAATCCTACCAGTGCAATCAATCTGATCTGCTGCAAATCTCCAGATACCAGAGACACACCAGTTTCCTTGCAAGGAACACTCTGCCCTTTGCCAGCGCTTTTCTCCAGAGTTTCAGCAGCACAAAAGAACATCTAATTCTCTTCAGGACGTCTGGTAAGAGGCTCCCATGTGGAACAGTGGGCAATCCATCATTATGGACCAGTAAACACCTCCACAGAGATCTAAGGCTTAACTAATTCTAGCCATGTGCCCTTCCCACCCATGTCCCACCACCACCACCAATGACCAGTGGAACAGAAGCACAAACGGCCACCTCAGGCCCCCCAAAGTCTGTTAGCACTTGGAATTAAAGGATAGTAAGAGTTGCTACAACATTTTTGCAATCATCCCACCTCTATTCCACACCAAGCCACAAATACAAACTAGACCCACAGCCAAAAAATGGCATTAACCAACCCCTTGGGGCTGGAATGTGATGTTACTCACCACCAGTGGAGTCTTAAACAAAACTTCCACTTAACTTTCAAGCCCAGATTTTATTCCAAAGCCTGTGTTTTCTTGTCTGCATTTTGTTGCTGTGCTGTTGCCTGCACATTTTGCAGGCATGGTAGATTTTGCCAGTCTTCCAAAAATATTCTGCTTCAGTAATATATGACCTGCAGGTTAATATCTGAAATGCTACAATGGGTTGCCATGGAAATGTCAATACCATCCATTTCTCTGCACACATTTAATTGGGATATCCTAGAAAACTACCTGGAAATTCAGTAATTATATTCAAGTCATCTTACAGTGACTCAAAATCAGATTTTCCCCTTTTCGTAAATTTTACTCCATTGAAGTTGGAGCAGCTTTTTTGGGCTTCCTAGGACATTTAATATCCTTAGCTGGAGCCTTTGGGTTGCTTTTTTGTACCCATTTCATAGTTTAACAAGTCTCCAGAGGCCCTGCTTAAAGAAAAACACAGCAAAAAATACTTCAGCTTGCAAGTAGAATATGATGTTAACATGTATGATTTTCAGCCTGCTCTTTAGTCAACAATTTCTTAAGAGGGACTGGGAAAAGGCTACATTGAACAGGCAAAAAGAACAGCCAGCAAGTCTGTGAACAAGGACTCAAGCAGAGATTTAATCTATGGCTTTGGACAATATATTATTTTAAGCTCAGGCCCTGAAAGGTCTGATTTCCCAACCTCAAGAAATACTTTTTTTATGTATTGAAGAAAAAAATCTGCTTTAAAAGCCACATAACAAATAGATACAAGCCCCAAATATCTAGGGTTTGGCATCCCCAGTTGCATTGTGAATAAAATGTAAGCGAGAGCTCTGTAAAATGAGATCCAAACTTCTGCCCTGCTCCACAGGGAAAAAGGCATGCACGACTGCAATGTGTTCATTACTATATATAACAGGGTCTCTCTAAAAATGGAAAACCCTAGAAAGAAAGAAACCCAGTATGATGAATGAACTCTGAACACTATGATCTAGCAAAGCTCAATTAGACAAACAGAATTGCTGCCCACTCAGCAACAACAAAACACAGCTCACAAGAGGTAATTGTCAGTGCTTGCTAATTTCATATATTTTAATAGTCAGGCAAGGGCAGCTTCTCATGTCACTATTTAGATCCTGTTGCTACCACTCACACCAGATGCTTTCCCACAAAATGACCTAGGTTTGCTGTTCTGTGGAAGAACAGCATTTCCAAAATGTCATGACTCCCCACATCCAAAGATCCATTCAAAAACCTGCATCACTTAAAACCACACCACCCATTTATTCCTAAAATATTTCACAAAAAGGGAAAAAAAAAAAGAAAAAAGAAAAAAATTGTTCATATTTCTTTAAAAGTTAAAATAAAACCCTGCAGCAGCAAGGTAAACCTTCCCTGTCAAGCATGCAAGGTGGTTTTTGAAGGAGGTGTACGGATGGGCGTTTTGGAGGCAGCTGCTTTAGGCACAAAACATTTTTTAGTGTCTCTCACCATTCACAATCTGCAAACACCTTCAACAACTGCAATATGCCTCCACAAGTACCACAGGAAAAAAGATCTCCTTGACAAGCAAACAGACATGGTCACAAATTGCACAGATACCTGAGATTACAAGTTTAAAAAATTCCTACAGGTGGCAGTTCATAGAAACCACCATTAGGCTTGTCTTTTCAGGTTACTTTTAGACTGAGCATGTCTTATGTGCAACTCACTCTTTGGGTAAAAGAATCCTTCCTCAAATGTTCTGTAAATAATCACTCCAATGTTTACAAAGCTATGATTGTTGAAGCAATGCTAAAATATTAGTGTTACCAGGAAAAAAAAACAGCCCACGTCTCTTAAAATTGACAGTCTGTAATGACCAAACCCTGCAAAATGGAGCAGAGCCCAGGGAAATTAATTTTGATCCAAGGACAACTGTCTGGAGCCCAGCAGTGCTAAAGAAGGTGATTCTGAGCACCGTGAGGCTCCTGCAGCAGGACAGCAGCGAGGGACTGGGGGCTGAGGCGCCAAGGACCGCTGCTCCCAGCTCCTCCCTCGCACCTGCTCCTGCGGGATTCTGGCCACCCTTCCTCACACACCCATCAGGCAACGCTGCGAAAGGCTGCTGAGAAACCTCCCCTGAAGAGCTGCCTACCTGTGGAACTGTCAGCTCTGAAGTGGAAATAAAACCCTTCCCTAACCCCCTCACCATCCAGATTGTGATTAATAATTTTTCCCTCTGAAAGCAGCACACGTTGACGGGCAGCCGAGCTGTGCCAGATGGTCTGAGCACACACACAGAGCTGGAACAAGGAAGAGACTGCACAAAAACTCAGAGATAAAAGGAAGAGCAAAGATGCATCTCAGGCTTTTAATCAAAGAACCTGCTGACAAATGAAATACATGGTATTTAACCCATTAACAAGCATTGCAGTTCCATGAGCTGAGCAACAACATCATATAGAACATTAAGAACCTGTTGGTCTGCAAGAGACTTCACCTCTTGCACAAGAATGGGACAAGCAGACATCAGAACCTGGTGCCACTCTCTGAGGGTCTCTTTCCAGAAATGCAGCCAGTGGAGCACAGGGTCTCCATGGGCATTGAGGAAAGCAATGCAGTGATTCAATTGCTTGCCTTGCCTCTGCTGGAACACCCAACAGCTTCCAGCTGGTGGCTGCATCCCTTCCAGCAATGAGGCTCAGATAGCAATGGCTGGCAAGAGACTGTGGCCAGTGAGAGAGGGGACTGTCATTAACAGGGTGTTACACTGCTTTAAACCAATTACCAGACCATGCCTTTGCTCTTATCACAATAGTAAAGTTTCAGTAATGGAGTATCAGGATGCAGGTGTGTGCAGGTAGTGTTGCAGGGATCAAGAAAACACCTCTATATTAACAAATAGTCATTGTTTGGCTTGAAAATTCATCATAGTCCAAGCCAGTCCTGCTGACAGATCATTTGTAATCTAATATACAAATGTTAAGTAAAACAACTCCTGAGGTTTATATTCAAATGAGCAAAGATATTTAAATTCAAGCTATTACCAGCAAGCATGTATGTGGGACTTTATGAGTTACACAGTTTGGGACAAAATATTTAGAAAAACAATTATAAATCATTTGTAACATGATCATTTAGAAAAAGCAGAGTTTGCACTCTTAGTTTGCAGTAACAGTTTCTGTTACTGCTTTATCCCACTTACCCACTGTTTCAAAACAGTGTTTCTGCTCTATGGAAAAGCACACATTTTCAAGAAGAAATTCATTCACTACTGTTACCAAACTGCAGATCCAAAGCAACTATAATCAAAAACTTTGCTGTTTTCCTCCTGGGCTAAGACATTCTTGCCTTTTAGAATTTCAGGAAAGCACAGGGGAAAAGAGCATTGCACTAGCTGAAAGGAAAGTTAACATTGCTGTTGCTTGTTCTTCAAATGAAAGTTATTTTTACCTAAAAAGTCCAAGCAGCCCCAAGCACTGCTTAGGGAACTCAAAATACAAAAAGCACCAAAAAAAATAAGGAAGAGTCACAAAATGGTTATGAAAGTTATTACCCAACACAGGCTTTAGCTCTAAACCAAGGCTGGGCAGACCAGGCACCTCATTCATACCAACCACCGGGTTACCACAGGTGCACTGCCCACCTCCTGCAGGGTGTAACACATGCTTGGCTAAAGCATAAACATCCAAGAAGCACGAGCTTCCCTGCTCATCCCTGCACTGGCACACACCAGGGGCAGAATCTGGTCCAGAAAGCTGCATCCTCCTCTTACTGTGTATCTGCAAAAGGCAGGAGAAGTGCTCTGTGTCCTGCAGTCCACCCAGCAGCAGGGCTGGTGAGCAGCAGTGCCTGCCCTGCTCAGCTCCCCCAGCACTGCTGTGTCTCACTGACCCACACAGGACCTGTGGCTGCAAGGGGGAGGCAGGACAAGCAGGAGTCCTGGCTCTGGCTCTAGGGCAGGGAGAAGAACAGCTTTTGAAGGGAACAGTGCATAATGCAGTGATTAAATACATTTTACAATGCAGAACTCCCCATATACAGAGTCAGGTAAAGAAGCTGCCCTTAGCTCAGGCAGTGGCTTTTGCTTTGGAGGTGCCCAATGATGTCAGATTGCAGCACCAGCTCTGGGCACTGAAAGGTTCTCCTTTAAACCAGCATTGAGCTCATGAGCAACACAGGGGTATAGGGAAGTGTTTGGTGGCAGCCATGAAAATGAGCACAGAGTAAGACCAAGCCATTTGTTTCTCATTCTCCATCTGGGCTCATACCACCATAAATGCAGAGACCCTTCCAGTGCCCCTTCTGCAAGCACCAAGATAACAGCACCACACAGCACTGCTGCTCTGGCCAGCCCATGAGGAGCACATCTCACAGAGCTGAGAACAGTCAGAACCAGCTGCAATACATTTTTGATCCCTGGACCACTTCACAAGGCCTCACATGTGGCTCTCCTGTTGTGAGAAAGGATAGAAATGGAGATGTTTGAAGGATGTGCATCTCTCTTGCGGCTCTGGGCTTGTCCATCACTTTCACTTGATGATGTCTTTCAGCCTCATCAAACCACTGCATCATCATCATCATGGACAGCAGATGAAATTTATGCCACTTTTTGTAAGAAAATATTTTAAACTGAAAACACTTATCGGCATTTTCTACTAGAGATTATTTTAGTGGTGCCTACCAGATGCTATTTTGTGTATTGTTATTAAACACAGGGTTTGAATCCCATGGTACAAAACAGCAAACACTACATGCTACCCATATTTTTGAATTCTCACTTTCAGAACCCATTTCCTAAACACAGACACAGGTTGCAGAACACTTTCAGTTTGTCAGGACAGAATATTAAGGTCCTTCTGTGGACAAGTTTCTCCCTCTCTGAGCCTGGCAGGACCCGCTGGATCCTCGCCATCCTCTGTTTTTCCCAGCAGGTTGGACAACACGAGCACAGCTTGTAAATAAACAAACTGCAACAGGATGACACTTCACAGAAAAACACACCAGTAAATGTGAAAATGCAAAAACCTCGTGGGTGTGCACATACATTTTCATAAGGCAAACCTCCCCACACGCCTGTGGGCGGCTGCACACCCTCACACATGAGAGCTCTGGCTGGGCTTCTGGAGGCAAAGTCTGACTTCCCAACTCACTCCAGTGAACTCTGCCCCTCCACAGGGCTCTTACCAGCAAGACACAGGGTCAACTTGCAGTGAAAACAAGGTTTATGTCACCCTCATCCAAAAGGCAAATATTTTCTTCTCTCTTTCCTCCCAGGAGACTGAGAGGCTAAATCCATTAAGGATTGTGAGATCAATGAATGTTAGAAGGAAGAACAAAAATGAACTTTAATGAAATCTGCTGAAAAAGTTTTGTCTTTATAAGCAAGTGTTGAGCAAATGTAAATACAAACAAGTGATTAATCAACCTCAGTTTCACACTCCCCCAAAGCTGAATTTAGGATGTGAAAGAAGGATAGAAGAATTAGCTGACAGAAGGATGTGAAAAGTAAAATGAGTGCTTTCTCAATACTTTCATCAGAGCTGATCATAAAAATTTTACAGGAGTATTCATATGAGAACTGGAAACTCGTCTTATAGACCAATATCAGCTTTATTATAATTTTGTTATATTTAGCAAAATTTGGTAATATTCAACTCCAGCTATAAGCTGTTCACAGCAATCATTTTGGAGAGCCTTACAGAGCTTGAATTTAGCAGAGAAGCTAAAATGAACCCATCAGTTGAGAATTAAATTAATTTTATTTTTATATTAGCTGTTGATATAGGCAAATCAGTGATATTTAAACAAGTACAAATAATTAAGTCCTTCACCCTTAATCAATGCATATCTGAATGGAAGTAACTTGCTCCAGTAACTTGCCTATAACCACAACAGAAACCCATTCAGAATAAAAAATCCATTTAGCCTAAGGTATGTACCTGAATCCCACTGAAATCAATTTGATTTAAGTACCTGCTCAAAGCTGAGCCTGCACTGAAGTGTTTCCTCAAAGTCTACATGGATTCCAAGCTGCCTAATGAGAAAGGCAGGGACAAATACAGAAACTGAGCTTCTTCACATACTATTATTATGTTCCTGTATTCCAGGAAGATAATAATAGTTTAGCAACAGTTTATTACAGCTTGGTGGGGTGTGTGGGAGAGGGAGATGACAGCTCAGTGCCAGGTACCTGTAGTGGAGCTGGCCCAGGTGGGAGCTCTGCTCCAGATCCAGGCCACCCCACCAATTTTTACCTCTGTACAAGAGGATTTATGTTCCTGGTGAAACAAAATGATGCTGCAGCAACTACAGATTTGATATCATGAAGAAATAATAATGAGGAGCTATTTAATAAACATTCAATAATTCTGGAAGTGATTTAGAGCACCTGGAAAAAGGAGATGTTTAATCAAAAGAAAAATCCTTTGAAGATGGAATATACTTCCCAAAACACTCCAAAATTCAAAAAAGCACACTGCAAAGGTAGCCCACACAGCTTTGCTGTGGTCCTGATATGCATATGCTTCACCACGCATCAGTAGTTACATGAGCACATCCCCATCGAAAAACTGAGCAAAATTACTGATATTGAGAAAAACGAAATTCAATTCATTTCATATTAATTTTATTTCCAGGCAAAATGAAACTGACTACCCCAGAAGCACTGGGAGGTTTGACTTTTTACCTGACACCCTTCTGTGGCCCAGCTAAGGCCACCCACTGAGGAAGTCCACAGCAGAAAACTCCATCAGCTCTGGAGAAAAATAGGCTATTCCTGCAATTTCCCATCCAGTACGTTTAAGAGCATTGCTCATTAACCTTCACCTGATCATCCCACATGATTTACTGCTCTATTGTAAAAGTAGAAACCTTTAGATTTTCCCTCAAAATTACTGCAAGGATCTCATTTGCCTAGCCAAGAACTGCCTGATCAGCTGTAATGCAGATGGCTGGGAAGGCTGACATCCCATGGCCTAAGACCATTTTCTCTGGAGATTTGTTTTTCCCATGAGTGCTTAACCTTGCTTCTGAATCAAAAGCTGATTTGCCACTGAATTCTCAATCTTCCTCTTCCCAGAAACCCCCTTGAATCTGCAATGTGAAATTCAGAGAAAACCCAAGACAGGAGAGAAAGACAGATATATTTATCATGCATAGATGATGTAGGAAGGAGACAAAAAATATTGTCATCAGAGTCTTACTGACTGCAAAATAAGGGAGCAGTAATTAATCAGCAAGAGTGCAAGCTGAGAGGAAATATTGATTGGATTTGGAGAAACTTCAGTTTCCTGAAGAAACTGTTCCCCTGCAAAGGTAACCAGGAAAGTTTGTGTAAATTAGAATGGCAGCTGGCCAGCCAGCAGCCAGTCTGAGCCATTTCAGGCAATCCAGAAAAATATACACCAGATGCACATTGGTTTCTAAAGAGTAATTTAAATACATTAGTAAATCAATGGCATTGACAGTTTGATGGACTATGATGGAAGAGTCTTCCTCTGAAATATCATCTCCAAAACCTGCAAAGCTCTGAGTTGTTACAACTTTATCATATTTTTAACTTTCATCTTTTCAAAAAACTTCCAGAGTGGAGTTGTTTCAGCTTAAATTTACATGGATTTCTCCCCTGCTGAATGGGCCTCTAACTTTTCAGGGTTCCTAAATGTCAAAGAGTGTTGTCCTTTTGCCAGGAGGAGGGCCAGGAGACATCGGTGAGAGGACTGAGGACTAGCTCTGCTCTGATGAAGTTTGGGTCTGTCAGAAAGAAGCTGGCTACCACTATTGAGTAGAAGCAGCAAATTATTTGTCTTTTTATCTGACTGGCATGTGCTTACTTCCAGGGGGATGTCAGAACCCCTCAATGTAAAAAAAAAAGGAAATAATTGAAAAATTTACCAAAAAAAGTAATTAAAAAAAAAAAAGGATGGGATTTGCCCCAGGAAGTACATCACAGGGTCACATTAAATGATCACATCATTCAGCACCAAGGCACGACTCCTCTGCAGGTCTGACCTCCAGCAATCCCAAGTATTGCCATGGGAAGGGGTCACGAGTCTCCAGCAGAGCTGTGGGTTTGTCCACCCTGTCAGCCCAGAGCTATTCGTGATGGGACTTGTGTGAGACTGTGCTTGGCTATTCCAAGGGATTTAATTGGCACTTACAGAAACAAAACTTTCTGGTTTAAGCACATTTGGGGAGTTACCTTAGTGTCTTCGTCAGTAATAAACTGTTCTTGGCTAAGGTCATCTTTCATCTGTCACTAAAGCTGAGTTTCTGTTTTTCATCAATCAAATAATACAATAAAACTCAGATCACAGTACTTAAAAAACAGTTTTTAGAGGAAAGGCTAACCTTAAGGAAGTTTTAGTATATTATTTCCTCTCAGCTGATCAGCACAACAGACACAGTAATTTAGGTGGAGAAATGTGATATTAAAGCTTACAAGCCTGATAATCAGATTGCCTTTAGAGGCAAAAATCAAGGTCTCATCATAACCATTAATTAAATACTTTGCACCTCTTCAGTTAACATTCGAAGAACCTTTAAGCAAAAACTCAGCAGTTTCAAGAAAAAAACAACCCACTCCAGCTCATTTATTTAATTCCAGTTCTATTATGTAGGTAGTTTTACTGCTATCAAGGAACATTTCTCATGTTTGTAAGAAGGAATTCAACTGGAAATATTAAAATATGTTCAACATGATGCTTATTTTTATCTAGAGAAAGATAAATTATTATACGCACACAAGCACTAAAAGCAGTTGCCAGAGAAAATAGGATTTATTCTCACCACACCTGCAATATTTCAGCCACTACATGAAAATATTTCTCTTTCTGAAACAATTAGCCTAATTTGTAGTGAGCTCACACAGACTTTCACAGTACTACTCTGCTGAAGATTATTACTTGCCTAAAATATGATGCTTACATTTTTCCAGTACATTAACAAATAGCATTGTTTGAGAGAAGACCAGGCAGAAATATTACACCCCATACTCTGCAATTTTCCCAAACCCCAGATAATCCCACACCAGTCAAAACAAATGATTCAGGTTGCCAAAACAAGTAGTTACATTTCCCAATCTTCTGATAACGTTTTACGTAAATGCAGAAGCAAATCTGGCACGGTCTGGAACCAGGGCAGGGCAGATCTCTCCCAGCACATTCCACTGTTCAAAACCCAGCACATCAGCAGAGCTTTCATAACACAAGATGCACACCTTGATCTCTGCAGGGCTTAGGAGGTTGTGGGGTTTGCTTGTTTACAATTTTCAGACAGATGGAATCTCGGTTTTTCTTATTATAATATAAAAGATAGATAGTGCATGGAAAATGCTAGAAAAACCCTGCTGTCAGGTCCATCTCACCACATCTGTTGACATAATTTAGAATTTATTTCCATGGTGGGGAAAATGCAATTTTTTTTTTTTTTTTAGGTTGTTTTCTGAATCCTCACTCCCAAGCAGTCAATGGATCATCCATTAGTCCTGGCTGCCTTTTGGGGTGTTCAGCTGCCCCCCAGCCTCAGGGACCTTTGTGCCACAGCCTTGCAGCCCCATGTTGGAGCTCTCTGCCAGGGCAGCTGTGGGGGATGCACATTGCCTTGGGGCACTGAGTTCTTCAACAAACCACCCTCCAAAATAACTGCATTCAGTTATTAATTTTATTTATTAATATTATTAATAACGGCATTCAAATCCCAAACCCTTCTGAGGTCCAGCATGGCCACTGCCCACTGCACACCCAAGACCTTGACTGACTCTCTCAACTCCAAGTTCATGGAGTTTTCAATTCCTTCACCTCCTGTTTCGCTGAGAAGAGAACAGCTTGTCCTATTTCTTGGGAAAAGAGTGCCAAAGATAGGAATATTTATAAGGAATTTGTATCTATCTATCCAAACCAAAACATTCAAAAATCATGACTCACAATCCCCTCCCAAATCATGGGATTAAATTAACATATCATGGGATTTTAAAAGATGCTGTTTTAAAAATTATGGAATACATAAATGTTGTTTGTCACGCATTACCTTAAAATATTTACATAGCCAGAAACTACAAATTTTTATCAACAGTTAAAAGAACCAGAAGCTTACCTAGGGAAAAAAAATCATCACATATTCATAAGATTCCTGGAGGCTGGACCTTTAAAAATAGTCCAAGTGTTACAATTCATCACATGTAAATTTATGGGATTTGGCAACAATGCACTTGTCTCCAGGGATGTTGGAAAGAGGGGGAGTGCTCTTGGTTAACCTTTTTTTTTTAATAGATACAGCATGCTGAAAGTGCCCTACTAAGTATTTCCTAACTCAGCCCATCAATCAGTTTAGAACACTATGGAAACACACAGCAGAGTGTGCTTATCAATGCCCAATCACTAAATATTTTGGTGCGTGTTAACCAAAACTCAATGCATTCTGGGAAAAGACCAAGTAGAAAATAAAATTACAATTTCTGAAAGCACATCCTGTCCATGCCTTTTGCCTAGAGCAATCAGAGGTGGGAAGCCAGGTTTAATAAAAAAAAATGTAGAGAACAAACCATTTTTGAGTGGTTGTTCACTCTTTTTATTAAAGGCAAAGACAATTTCATGGAAAAAATCCCCTTTGCCCTACAGTTTTTATTTTTACTGATTTTTGGTAACAGTGGGGATTTTTTTCCAAAATAAAAACTAAGTTTCCAAATCAAAAGGTGATGGTGTAGAAGGGAAGATTACTACCCTTAGCATTCTTTCCTTAGTTTAAAAATTTGAAATATCACAACTATTCCTACCTGTCCCCAACACCTGCTGTACCAGACAAGGTCACTGCTACTTCTCAGCCCAGCCTCCCTTCTGCTTTTCAATCCCACAGTGCTGGCTGGTGGCTGTGATTACTTTGTGCCTTTTTACCACAGTTTATAAGCTCCAGCCCTGACACAGGGGAGGTGACAGACACCAAGTCTGGTGGCATCAGACACGGCGTGTGGCTTTGCTGCCAGGTACAGGCTGCATCTCAGCCACTGCTGACAGAGCCTCCTCCAGCAGGTACCAGGTGCCAGTAACTGGAGCTGATCTACAGTTTGTGCTTTTCTGTATACCAGACTCCTACTCCTGAGGAATATTTACCATCCAAAACCAAAAATACTGCCATAAGGTGTGAACAACATCAAGTCTCTTTTGTTTAAGAGGAAACATAGTGAGTGGCTGGTGTTTTCCAACATGCAATAATTTTATAAACATTCACTAATAGAACAACTTCCACCATACCTACCATCCAACCCTGCTGGGACTGTGACACTCAGACTCCTGCATTACCCAGATCTGCTCCACAGTGAGTAGAAAGGCAACAAGAACAACTCAGCCAAGCACTGTGTCAGTCACAAAATTCACAGGTCATTTCCAAAGTGGAGAAAAAAAGTTGGTTGAATGCTGTTGTTTACTTTCTTTTTAATCCATGTTCCAACCTGAACAGTGAGAAATTTAGATTGTTCATGTGGCCCTAATTTGAGTGCCTCATCCCTATGGCCCTCTGTTCCTTCCTTCCTATACTTGAAACCCCATTAGACCGAAATAAGATAATACTAGGGTATGAGTGACAAACAACTCTGCAGTTTGGTACACAGATTTGGAACAAAAATGTAGCTATTTTGTTGTTTCCACTCAAATGACCCAGTTAATTTCAGTGTTAACATCAGCTGTCAAAACATCCTCTTAGCAGATTTGCATCCCTTATTTATTCAGAAAAAAAGGTGCAATAACCAGGCAGTTATCAGAGAAACAGAAAACACTACACAGAATGGGTGTTTATATTTAATTCTTGTTATTCCATCACTGTCTATCACATACTTAGTACATTATATTCCACACTTGGCAACACATAAATAAATCCAGAAAGTTTGTGTTCATACTGGAGATACCATTATTTTCCTTTTGGGACTCATGCAGCCCAGTGAAGATGCTGTCAATTAAGCCCATGTACCACGTCAGCCTCAGTGTCCTGCTTGCAGCCTTTGCAAAGCCAGCACTGCCACCTGTCCCAGCAGCCACAGCCACCTCTGCACTGCTGTCACCCACCATCCCCTTCCTCTGCTCTGACCCAGAGCTTGGGGGGCCACACGACTTCATGTTGGCCATCTCTGGAGCCAAGGAAACTCCTCAAGGCAAAGACTGCCACCATCCCAGAGATGGTTTTGACTGCTGCAATGTTTGCTTAGCCCATAGAAAATGTTCAACACGTTGCCTACTTTTTCCTCCTTGGAGGGAGAGCACATTTGCACTCTGAAGGATAAAAAAGCCACAAGCAGCAGATCACGTTGGCTACGTGCCTCCAGCTGCACCTCATCCCAGAGCCCGCCTTACCTTTGTACACAGTATCCACGTTCTCACTAGGAAGCTGCTTCCTGGCAGCTGCTCTGCGATAGACCACATGTGTCCTGCCTCCTCCCTCTTCCTCCTCCTGGGCCCCCCTCTCCAGAGGCTCGATGAAGAACTCGTCCTTGTCCGTGCGGATCATGCCAGCCTGCAGCACAGGGCAGAGATGGAACACTTCGCATTACTGCACGTCCAGCAGGCACTGCGAGCAAACAGTTACAATATGCTTAAGCACACTTTAGTGCTCTCTAGAGAGCAATTAGGATGCAGAGAGGAAACCAGGTGAATTCTTTATTAGAGCAAAACAAAGAATCATTTTCCCAACTTGACAAGAAAGGACAAAAGGTACAATGCTGAACCAAAAGGATTTCTCCTTGAGCCACACGAGCCAAGTATAGGTCTAAGAATCTGTCTAGGAAATCACCCTCTCCATTAAAAAACATCTACAATGGAAGTTACTATGACCTTAGCTATCCATCAGGCCCAGACCACTCCAGTGTTTACTATTTCTGCTAAATAAAGAATCAGATCAGTGCCATAAGCTGGTTCTGATGTGCACTTCAACAGTCAAAAGTTGTAGAGTCAGCCTTTCTGTCCAGAAGCAAGATAGAAAAACACTGCATCTTACTTTCAGGCAGTTAAGCTTTGTGATTATTTCCCCTGTGACACAAAGCCAACAAAATAATCTTTCAAGAATTAGCCACAGCTAGTTTGAGTGTCAGTAGTGCACCATTAAAAAAACTCAGCTTATTCAGACTGGACCAGACACCCTGGTACGAAAATAGAAATTTGTACTTCTACAAAGCACGCCAAAGGAACATCATCCAAGCAATTCTAATTGTGTTCAGGGGAAACCCTCATAAAGACTGAAAACGTTAAAAAAGAAAAGGACTTTTCATCATCTTTATGCAGGTGAAACAACTTGGGCACCTGGATCACCTGGGCTTGTCTCCTCTTGCATCCTGCCCAACTGCAGGAGGTCGCAGCAGCCAAGAGCTGCTTGCAGAGTTGGTTGGTTTGAATCAATTTTTTCTGCATGTTTGCACATCTGTGTTTCAGAACTTCAGCTGCTGAACTCTCAGCTTGCAGACAAAGTCTTACTATTAACACAAATGAAATTGGTCCAGATCCAGCCTTCAGAAGCTCCTTCATCACATTCTTTCCCACTCTGCCCAGAGACAATCCTGGAGACACTGCAGTTTCAAATTTGCACTGTGACACTCTCCATCTTGCTATCTGAGCTTCTGGCAGCCTAAATCCCCTGTTCAGTGGAGCCTTACCTCAAGCTTCCAGAGGAACCAGTTTGGCTCCTTTGAACCCAATATCCTCACTTAAAACAAGCACATCTAAACACACTTATCATATTCCAGCACCAAAGTTCTATTACAGCATATATTTTTCTTCTACAAGCAACAAACTACATTCCTACTGCTATAAATACAGTATGTTCACTGGTTCCCTCCTTGGAAAAATGTCAGGTTCATTTGTCATGTCTTAACTTACATTAGGCAAGATTTCCAGTCCCAGAATTCATATATATAATGTATACAAAAACAGATTGGAGAGGAAGGATTAAAGAAGCAAAATTATAGCAAAGCAATTTAAGCTGATGCTATCCTGCCCGTATAGAGGAAACTGAATTTGAAATCCTGTTTCTTCTTAACTAATTTAGATTCTACATCAGACACAGAAAAGGTGAGACAGGCTCAGCAGCTCAAGAAGTCAAGACAACCAAGAAAATAAGTGCTGAACCCAAAGAGACAGCAACTGATCTTTTACTGTAAAGGGGAATACATGAAAAATTCAGACTTGATGTTACTCTCCTTTTAATGTTCTTCTAACTACATTACAGACACAGTTCTTCTGGATATTGAATATTATATCCAGAAATTTGGGAATCTTTTTATGATAAATGCACAACTAAACATCAAGAAGGAACAAGCATTTGCAAGTTCAACAGCACAGGGTACCATGCACACGCCATACTACACCCAGGAGAAATACACTGAGAGCTTGACTGTCATGTGAAAAATATGTGATTTTGGTTTTTGCAAGTGAAAAAAGCACCATGGTTGTGCACATGTTCTTATGTATTTTTGGATACATTAAGCCTAATATTAACTAAGCAGCTAATGCCAGACCATATTTTGGAATGCAGACCATAATTCAGGATACGGGGGGAAATGCTGCTGTACACTGTGTGCAGCAGGGAGTACTGATGGGAGTTTGGAGGAATTTAGATCTTCTAAGAAAATTAACAGAGAATGTCTGCAATCAGTAGTTGAACTGATTGGACAGAGGAACAACTGATAGGTGAGCTTTAGCTTCCAGGGTATGATGGCCTTTTGGAAATGAAAACTGTTGGTCAGAGTGAATTCTCCTCTAAGACTAAACAGAAAGAGATATTTGAATGCTGGATCCCAAGATATAAAACAGTGCTTAAACACTGACATTTTCTGCAGATCACTGTGCCTGGTGTTGGCCCTTTTTTGTGCTGGGAGATTTATGTGGCCCTGGAAGCTGACAAAGAGCAAGACAACATCAGGTGCTCTCATTCCCCACTCTGCTTCTTGGATGGACATCACACCACTCTGTGCATCCCCATGGCAGCATCCCCCCTTCTTCTGTAGGGGTGTAGAAAGACAGGCATTTAGCCTTCAAACACAGAATCACAGAAACTCCTGAGTTGGAAGGGCCCCCAAGGACCATCAAAGCCCAACTCCTGGCCCTGCATGGCTGAACATTCTTTTTCTCATTTTAATCTTGGACTACACTGAAATTTCTCTTTTCTTTTAGTGCTGAGAAACCCCTCAATTATTTTTGATCAGAATCATTAGGAAAGAATGTATGTTTGAACTGTAAAAGGACCTTATATTTTTGCATACTGCATGTCCTACAGAGTCTTTGATTTAGTCAACATATTGTCATGAAATAAAATAAAATAAGAAAGATAAGAATGGCTGTTTCAGACTTTAAGAAGAAAATTCATTTAGATGGCAAGGCAGAGTTCCTACAGCAATCCACAGCTCAAGTCATCTGCCTAATAATATGACCACAGCTATAAATGATTCATTAAGAAATATGTGGGGCTCCTGAAAGTCTCCACCACACATTTCCTTACTGCTTTGAGCAAGACATTTAACCTCTTTACTTCCATTTCTCCACCTCTGAACCAGAATAACAACAGTCTTGCAGGATAATTGCAAGGCCTGATTTGGGGGTTTTTTTTGGTCAAATGCTTTGAACATGAAAAGCTCAAGATGAATCGCCTAATGTATTTTTTCTGATTCTACTCAGAACACCCTCAAAAAGCCACCATGAAAGGGAGGTTGCTTTTAGTCATCAACTCAACAGCAGTGTTGTGCACAGCCAAGCAAGCAATAGGGCAGCAAACAAGGCAGCAGAGGTTTGCCCACATCCTTCACCTTCACCCTTCACCAGTCC
This sequence comes from Hypocryptadius cinnamomeus, assembly GCA_013400635.1. Lineage (NCBI taxonomy): Eukaryota > Metazoa > Chordata > Aves > Passeriformes > Zosteropidae > Hypocryptadius > Hypocryptadius cinnamomeus. Next base: position 41,807 of record VYZP01025619.1, read on the forward strand.
TGTTCTTTTCCACAGCTGCCATCACCCCTGTGCCAGCCCATCATGCCAAGACCACTGTCAGACAACCACCAAGTTTGTGATGACAACATTCAGGTTCCTGCAATTTCCTGGAGAATGCTTCTGGATGACTAAGATAGAAATGCTGTATTGTTTGAGCACACTTGTGCCTTCCCTTTGACTGGAAGGGCTTCAGAAAATCCTTGCACAGTCATCATCTGGGCATTTACTCCACAGATGGGAAAACAGATTTTAAGCCTTTCAACTGCCCATTCCCCCAAAAGTTCTGAACAGAATCACAGCAGGTGCTTTCACAAACTAAGAGCTTAAAAGTACCTGCTATTGTAGTGTTTTTCTGTCCTATACTGCTCACCACCCATCCCAGGAATGTTGTACTTCCAGGCATTATGGATTAGCAGTGATCACCCTGCACGACCACCCTGCAGCCACATACACACTGTGCAATCCATAACCAGGTATGGAATTATTCATCTCCATGGAAAGGAAGTCCAATTGCGGAAAAATTGCTAAGCTCTTAACACTTCCTCTCCTCTTCTGGGACTTTGAACTTGAAACTAAGCTGAATATAGGAATATTGATGATGGCAGCTGTGATTGTGTCCTGTGACTAATGAAAATATAAATTAATAGAAAAAGTGTTTGCCTTTGAAATGCACCAAATTGTAGCAAAGAGCCTACAATATCCCACTATTTCCCCAAGCGGGACATCCCCAGGCCTTCCTTGCAAGGGATTTTAGATCCCAGCTGCAAATTACTCAAGTCAAGCACTGCTTGGCACTCATTAATATGCATTAAAGACTAGAGCAGAAAACACTTAATCAAAAGAAAACGGCAGTTCAGAGAATCAAAACCTCTGCTAAGGTTAGCAAGGCAGTTATTTAGAAGTGAAAGCCACACAGAAAAAAACTCAAAAGGAAGACTGAGAGTGGATGTCCTGTCTAATTATGACAGGAATTACACTGATAAGCCACAAATGAGTCCATTTGTGGATCACACGGAGTTGGGATCTAGAGTTCCACTAATCTCTTTTGAGGGTAACAGGGCTCCTGCGAATCCCTGGAGATCTCCTCCCAAGGCTTTCAAGGACCACAGGATCTACATGTGCTGGCAATGGCCACATCCACATGGGCTTTCTGCCCAGCTTAGTGACACTAATCCCATCCCACACGATGGAGATCTCCTCTCCAGCCCAGGAGACCTGCCTGAGCTTTGCCACCACACCACAGAGCTCAGCGAACAGCAGGCTTCTTCTCACGTCTCCTCAACATCCCCAGCCCCTCCTGCATTTCTAAAGACATTCTTCAGAAGCCTAATTTGACAGAAAAACTGCCTGGCATATTTAGATCTACAGAAAACTCCAGGTTTTGGAGCTTGAGCTCCTGTGGATAATTAAATGTCTCTCTGGCTCTGCACTTGGTGAGCAACTTAATTGTCTCCTCATTGCATTCAGATCACAGCTCCTTGTTCTGGGCTGTAATGAAGTAACCCATCCAGCGGCTGCTTCAGGACTCCAGAGCCTCAGCCCATCCTGAAACCAGGAGTTTAATTGATGTTCATTTTCTTCCTCATTAGTACAGATTTACAAAGCTTCTCATTGCCATAAAAAGGCAGATTTATGTCCCAATCTCCGAGCACATGATACAGATAGGAAGATAAAATTAAATGGACACAAACCTGAAATTAATATTTTTTAAAAATCCATGCAACTGGTTAATTAATTAAATCAGTAACCTAGAAAAACAGTGTTTCAGAAACTCATAGAAATAACATTTCTGTAAATAGAGAAAGATCTAATTTTTTTGAGTATTTGATTCTGAAAGAGGTGACTAGCCAAATTACATACCTGCACATGAAAAAATCCCGATTACAGTCTTGAAATACAGGCTATTTTCTTGAGACAAAAGCGACATACAAACTATCTGATATTTACCCTCAGTGCCTGGATTATGAGCTGCACTCCCTGCAATGCCAGTGAACACTCCAGATGGAAACTGGCAATATGTGATTCTCCCAACAATCAATTCACAGAGAATCTGAGAAAGACTTGCATTTAAATGTAGAGTTGCCAAAAATACTCTGTAAATTACTTGAAAGGGAAAATATCTGTATTTTCAGGACAAGATATTGGACAAAGTCTTATGCCATGTTTATATCAATGTGCTTTAACCTAAAAACACATTTCTCTACATTTGACCAAAATGGAACTAGCAGAGCAGAGAATTTGCAAGCAAATCCCACCTGTTACTTTCATGATCCTTCTCTAGGTCTTAGAGCCTCAGGAACATGCTTTTTTCAGACAACAATAGATGTGTCCTCCCAACACGAAAGCCAAGTACAGAAATACTCTTTGCTCAGTTAGAGTGGAATGGACCTGGTGCACCAGGAGCTCCAGCGACTGGAGCAAGTTCACCCAGGAAGTCTGTGGCAGAGCTATGGACATGACACAGATCTTCCAAACTCACCCCTGTCCACCTGGGATCTCTCTGTATTTTCCCTTGTTCAATGTGTTTATTCCCAATCACACAGTATATTGATTCAGGAATAGATGAGTTTGGAATTTTACTTCCATTCAGCTTAATTCATGTAGATAATGCAAAAAAAATCCCAAAACTTTCTTATGTCATATTTGCATTTGATTCTTTGAGAACATTCCTCCAACTAGTGAAGCATTGCAGAGGAAGAATTGTGCAGTGCTGCAAATTCATCTTCCTTTACAGTGAAAGGAGGTACTGAAGGAATTGTGGCAAATATTTGGAACACACTGGCACTTACTGTGCTGCATGCTTCTGCTGCCATCAATCTGCACTGATCTATTCAGGCCCAGACTGGATGGGGAAGAAAGCTTCTAACTGATCATATATATTTTTGTTACTGTTAGTATTTTTCAGCTTTTTTTTTCAAATTGGTTTGCAGTTAAGTCATGTTATTTTCACATATTCTCAAAAAAAATAAGGGGGTGAATAATTATTGGTACACATAAGAATTACACAGCCAGACTGACAGAGAGGCAGAGTCTTTTGGGTCACCCTATGGAAGCTGTGTGTCCCTTAGGGCCCCCATTTATTCTCTGCATGGGGGTAAGGTCACATTTTCAGTGCACTTTGAGATCTACTAATGAATATCACCATACAGGAATCATTGCTTCTAAGAGCTCTTTCATGACAGGCTGCTTTCTACAGTCCTTGTTGCTCAAGGGAGGCTGGGTATCCATCCATTCATGCATCTACAGACTTCCACTGCTACCAAAAATAAAATTTTGTCCCCAGAGCCCAGCTTAGTCACTACACAATTGCAGGTGTGATTGATAACAGCAGGGGGACAAATCTGAGCCAATATATCCTGAAGTTAAGAGAGCTGCATTAGTTTATAGCAGATGGGAATTTGGACCCAAATCTTGCAGTTTTATGGTATAATTCATTTCACGAACTCAAAAGGGTTTTCTGTGGTTTTTAAGGGACACAATAGTGAGACAGACTGTGTCTCACTCTCAGTGAACCATCGAGAAAACAGACACAATTAAAGTGATTTCACAAAGTAATGCCAGATTTCAAGACAAAGGGCCTGGCCAAAGGGCCTGGCTTTCACCAGTGAGCAATGCTAAAAACACTGCTTTCAACTTCTCTGCCTTTACAAGAAAATTACCAAATTCTCACCTCTGTCACTCAGCGCCTGCCCAGGGCCAGCAGCGGCAGCAGACCAGGCACAACCCCAAGCACTTCCCTCCAGTAAATCTCCTGCCTCTGTCCCCCACGACCTGCCCTGTCCCAGCAGCCACTCACCTATGAATCCTCAGAAAACCCAAGAGATAAATCTCATTTTCAACAAGTTTAGGTGATATACAAACCCAGAACTTTCAGTATTTGCCACAGATACTCCTTTTGCACAGCCTGCAAAAGTACAAAGGGCTCCGAAGCACGCAAATTCTCCCTGCAGCTGCTGTACAGGGAATAGCCTGGCACCTCTGCCAGGTTGTCTTCCACCTTTCAGATACCTCCACCAGCCCCATCTCCGACAAGCTCAGCTGCAAAAGTGTTACAATTGTGTAGCTTTTCAGAGACAAGCAGATCCTTTAGCTAAAATAATGCATAAGCAAGAACATTTTGGAAATTCTCTAGGCTTGATGCCCACAGGTATGTGTAATTCCGAGTGGGAAAGAGGTGAGTTATTAAATAGCTGTTAAGAATGAAAATGATAAATGTGGCAGATCTTGCAGACTCAGGGGATTGTAACCTTGATTGCTGTTGTTGCAAGCAGGGAATAGTAATTGCAGTGCCCTGAAACAGAGTTTCTCAACTTTAATCTTTCAGGGAGGAAAAGCATGAATATCAAGTCCATGAATTTGCTAACAGCAAGATTCAAAAAGATTAACTTTCCCAATTTTGACACACAGAACCATTTGAAATAAGGCATTTCTGAGGACACAGACAAAACACATAGTTGAGTCCTACCCTCAGCAATAAAACTTAATTGACATTCTGCAAGAAAACAAAACAAGTCCAACTGGAAAGCTCGTCAGCTCAAACCCTCACAGAATGGGACAGTTGCTACACAAGTTTCTTTTCAAAAATATATTTGCTTAAGGCACAAATCACCACCCACTGAAGTCAATGGGTGTCACGTTCATAAGTCTCAAAGTCAGAATTTATAAATGGATTTGTAAATACTAAAGCTGTTCAGTCTGATATTCTATATAAGACAGGCCAAAGACTTTATCAAAGCATCACTGCAGCCTCCCAAAAACTGTCTGCAGCAGAGCTGGAACAGATCCATTAATGGGTAGGAAACAGAGTCCAGGTCTTTGCTATGGTAAACAAAATAAAAATATCCAGACCACAGAAAACTGCAGAAAAAGGTTTACTGTATTTAAAAAAAGGAAAAAAAAGTTTCATGTATTAAATTAATCTGAGTGGAAACCCAGCATTTAAAGTAATTCCAAATTATCTTATGAAAGTCCTGACTCTTTGCTAAGGAAGATGTTCTGCAGCAGCATTGCACATCCAGAGGAGCCTGTGAACTGCAGAGCACCAGCTGCAGGGCAGCAGGAGCCAGCCCTGGCCCTGGTTATTCCCATCTCCTGCTCCCACCAGTGCCACCCCACCCACTGTGGCACAGCAGCCCCAGTGCCCACACAGCCCCAGCGTGGGCAGGTTCAGGGAGCTCACCCCAAAATCCCCACCCTGGGAAGCCCCTTGGCAGAACCCAGTGCCCCTGGGCTGCAGCCTCTGACATTTGCTACCACAAGGAAAGACCCCCAGCAGGTAAAAACTCTCAGCTGGGAGAGAGCATCTTGTCTCACACACACCTCATACTGTTCCATGAAAAAGCTCATGGCCCAAAGCCACCCACAAGTCTGGATTTGTGGCTTGGAAATCAGACAGGGTCCTTCTCTGCTAAATGCCAGCTTTACTCTAACAGGATGTCCATAAGGGTGCAGGAAAACAAAAGCAACAAAAGGTTGCTGCAACTGGGGCTTGTTTTTCTTTCCACGTCCTATAGCCAGGCTTATTTTAACCTTCTTTCTCTTGCCCTGCATTGGAGAAATGGACCTGGAAAGCAGTTTTTCAAATGAGAGCATGAAAATCTAATGAGAGATGAGCTTTCAATTTTATACTGCACTCAGCTGTAGGCTCCCAGTACAAGATGTCAACAAAGTGCAAGATACAGTACAAAAACTAAAATAATTAATCCCTGGAGGAACAGGCTTATTAAGAAGGATTAAATCAAAGAATTAATGTGCACTATTTGTCTGTGTGACAAAGACGAAGGGAGGCATATGATAACTCTCCAAGATCTGAAAGCATAGAAAGAATAAGAATTACTGATGAGAAAAGCTTGGACATACCAGGAAACAAACAAAAAAATAAACTCTGACAAGAAATTTTAGCCTGCAATATTATAGGCAGTCTTATGCAAAAACCAGCTCAAAACTTGTCCTTAAAAATCTTTAAACACCTTATTTTTCACACTGCACTAGTACCTACAGTTCAAGGACCAAGGTTTAGGAGTTGCACAATAACAAAGACGTTTTAGCAGACTTCTGCAGAGGAAAAAATGAAGAACATCAGCTGAGTCCAAAACAGGCTCAGGGAGCTGAGCGGTAGCTGGTGATCTACATCCTTTGAAAAGCAAAATCAAACATGAGTTAGGTTCAGACACCAAAGACAAACACCTGCCTGGCTGGTTTTGAAGACAATGTAAGGCCTCACATGGACATCTGGTCAAACAGAGTGTGGCTCATGTGATTTTCTTTCCCTCTTTTTGATCACTTCCGTTTGTTATGGTTTTCGCTGTTTGTGTTTTTTCCAGATATTTTTCTCCTCTCCTCCCTCCAAGGCTGCAGCTACTAATAAAACAATTTAATATTGTGTGAATTAAAGAATAAGAATGTTCTCTCTGTTGCTTAGGCTATAGCTCCAGTAACCATAAAATTTTCACCATACTCCAGGACGCACAAAAGGTCTTAAATATCACACAGAAAACTCTAAAGGACAAAACTACAGTTAGATAATAACTGCAGAAAACTGAAAAAGTAGCAAGTGTTGCAGTAGAAGGTAGACTGGTAGTAATGTTTTATTTTGGAAAAGCACCTATACTCTTAGGCAAAAGTTAAAAGAAAAGTGTCTGTTTTAAAAAAAAAAATAGAAATTAATATCCAGCAGCACTCAGGTAGCTGGAAGTTGGACACAACATACATTGAGTCAAATGGAGCTTGTAAAGGAACATAAGAGAGTATGGAAAATAAAGGCAAAGCAAGAAGCATAAGTCAGCCTGTAAATCTTTCAGAACTACTAGAAATCAAATTACACACCATATGTCAGTGGGCTAATGTATTCACACCAGTAGAGCTGGGTTAGCACCACCACACATTCTGGTAAGTTTACAACTGGTGTGTGTTTATTTGGACAATACTATTACTATAGAAGATATTAAGCAAGTTCTTCAAGAGGTGGGGTGGTTTCCATAATTTACAGGTCTACTATAAAATGATGTGGCTTTCTTACTTAAAATTGCCCTTAAAATCTCATGGGATTGTTTTATAATGAAACAGACATTATTAATTTAGATTACTAGGGAGAGAGACAAAAAAAAAATTGTAGTTCTTGAGCCAACAACAGTGCTTAAAAACTTCTCAAAGTCAGTTGTCCAAGAACAGTTACAAGAACTACCAGCTGGGAATATGGGTCAGAGGAAATACTCTAGTAAGGGTGCCAGTTACTACCTCATAAATGCAAAAATCATTATTAGTTTTCAAAAAAAATTATTAGATAATCTGTATCTACCCCTCCCCCCCCCCAACAAAGTCAATTATTGCAATTGTGTCTTTAAGTCCTGTCTAGAGGAGGACCAAATATCCAGCCCAGGGCAAAACAGCTGAGGGCACCAAGGGTGCTGCTGAGGGTACCCAGCAGTGACACAGGGGCATCCAGGGCCTGACAGGAAGCATCCCTCATCCAGAAAACAGAGATTCCAACCAACCCATGCTTATCCCAGACCAGACAGGTGAACTTACACACTGGTGGTGAGTTGTGGCCATGTGACCAGTGAGCCACTGAGCTTCACAATGAATTTCCAAATGTTTTTGAAAAATTACAAAGGAGGTCAACATAGTCCTTGCACTTCCACTTTGAATTCGCTGCTAGCTATACAATTTAGATTACAGATAGCAGTATCAGGAGCCCTAGAGACAGAACTCAGGAAGATCAAGGAATGAATGCGCAGGAACCTGTCAAATGGAAGATAACACTGACAAAAACCTAAAATGCTTCGTTAGAAACATTTAACCAGCCTACACACAAGTCCTAAATTAGCTACTTCCAACTCACGTGAGGGATGGACAACTATTGCAACAAGTTCAATAAATATTTCCTTTCACTGCACTCTACAAACTCAATCAGCACCAAAACAGAAAAAAAAGTATGTTTAAATATGGGATAAAAAAAGACAAGACAGATGGCATTGTTTTGTTGTTACACAAGTGAGTCCTATAGCTGCACTGAAAACACGGGATGCAGGATGCCTGCAAATACAACCTGACACATTTCAAAGAAGTTGAATGGGAATGACCAGGATCTCAAACCCATCCTCATTTCAGCAGGGAGACTGAAAACATTAAATATTTGTTTTAACATGAATGAGAAGGACAGAGGAACACAATTAACGGTGTAATAAGGACTACCTGAAAGTCATCTCTTCATTTCACAATAAAGAGAGTATCAATTAGATTAAATATTCTTTCCCCCATCTCCTTCTGCCTAAAACAAATCACAGAGTAACTCCACAGTTTTTATTCTCCAGCTGACATTTTATAGCAAATTAAAGACCTTTAATACAAACAGTGAGGAGCCTCAGAAGCTCCCGGGTGCCCCAGAAAGAACAGAAACAGGTCTGGACTTCTTGATTTTGGACTCCTGCCAGACCAAAAGACTTTATTAAATGAAAATGCCCAGAGGATCCTAAAGAGAAAATCTCTTTTAGTTTATTTGTTTAACTAGTGATATTGCTTCATATTTATGGGCTGAGTTTGTGCTAGTAGCTTTTTGTTTTTACAAGTCAGTGTTCCAGATGACCCGGGTTTCACAGGAATTACACCTACTGTGACAGTTTTACAACCTGTTGTAGCTGCCCCACACAACACAGCCAAAGCCAAGCTGCTCTTTTGGTAACACTGTCAGGTTTCCAGCTCTCCTTCAACAGGTTTCAAATTCTATTTAGGTCCTCATCTCTATGGTAACTGTCAAGTCCACAGAGCCTCACAGCACCGTGCTGGAGGAAAGCAATCCCCCATTCCTCACTGGGGAAATGAGAGGAGGGTAAGCTGGATGACTTGCCCAAGGACATGTAGGAACTCTGTGGCAGAGATGGGAAACCAAATGTCTGAAGACCAAGTCCAGAGCATGATCCACAAGGTACCCTTGTCACTCCTACCAGCAAAATCTCTCACTTCAGGCAGCTCTCAGCATCAGCGTCACTTCCAACCAGACCATGGCTCTCAGTTTAAAAAGCAGGAGAGTTGTGGGATATCTCATTACCTGCTGCTCCTGTTCTACTCTGCTGCAAGGAGTTGGTCAACCAATGACCCTCTCTGCCAGCTGTTCACCACCAGCACAGCCACCAGCCCTGACTGGCCACGACACTGCAACAAGGAGCTTCACACAACTAGACTTTCATGGGACTCATCTGAACTCTGGGCAAGCAGGAATTTCACAAAACTATTAAGGATGTTTTAAAAAGTTTTCCAGATTTTATCATTTTTCACACAGTCTGCAATTCTCCTTCCTGGCTTTTGAAAAATGACACACAGCTGTGCTTTGGATCACAGCTGTGACTTCTGGCAGCAGGCAGAGGAGGCCCAATGCTAGGTTGGGGTAGGTAGCCAGTGTCACCCTGAGCTACCTGGGGCTTCTCATCAGCCAGGAGAGACCAGTCCCCATCACTGGCATAGCAGGGTGAGGTGTTGTGGGCTCCGGCACTGTCACAGCATTTCTGAGCTGTGAGATACCCTCTGGATCCACTCTCCTGAGTAGAAACACTGGGGAAAAGATTATCACACTTATGAAAGGCAGTGGGAAAGACACAAGAAAAAAAATCCAATCAATGTTGGGTTTTTCTGCACTTGAAGTCAGTTTTCTTTGTTGTGTTTGCTCCTTCAAGTGTTCATTTTGTTTATTTGGTCTGTTTTGGTGTTATCCAGGCTCCTACCAATTCTCAGCCTCTTATTTTCACATCCATCTTTTCCACAGATCCTGAATATATTCTCTGCCTTTTCCAAAGAGCTCACTGGGTTTTATGTCTCTGCAGAACAGATGGCACAACACTCAGATTTGCTTTAATAACTGAACCAATGCAGTCGCTTTGTTCTGCTCTGCTCACAGCTGCTTGGTGAGCTGTACCTCTGCAAGCCAAGGACAGGGATGCTGTGCCCATCAGCTGGCAGTGGGCAAGACCAGGCACTCTCCAGATCCCCTGCAACCCAAACTGGCCTGAGGGCAGCATGGATGGGCACGGACATGCCATCTCCCAGCTGGCAGCACAAGGATCAAACACCAATAGGCACCTTCCTCCCAGGCCCTCAAGAAAAACAAACCTCAGGAAAGCATTAAAGTGCAAGGGGAGGTAGGGAGAACTAGAAGAACAAAAGAACAAGATATGCTGACTCTCCCAGAAGAGCCTGAGGATAACTACTGTCATTTTTAACCATATTTCAACTTCTTAAGCAGCATCCCATCAGTCAGATTTACAGTTTGTGGAAGGAACCTGTCCCATCTTGGAAAGCCAGAGGCCACATAGCCTCGTGACAGCAGGCTGGGATCACACAGCTTCTGAACAGAGCCAAGCAGTGACAATTAACCCCTGGCCTGCCAAGCACTCTGCAGTGCTGTGGCAGGCAGCAAGCCATCCCTGAAAGTTGTGCCTGGTGATGGATGAAACAGTCTTTAAACAGCCCACTCACATCGTGCTACAGACAGGACCCACTCCTTCCTCAGGTGGGCTCTCGTGTGCACAAAGGGCCAACTCCAGGTTAGTGCTCCAGATTTCTTCTGGGCACAACTGCCTCAAAAGAAAGAAGATGATGAGTTCACACTTCCAACTGATCACATCAGCAACCAAAGGTGTGTTTGAAGGAGCCTTTCCTCCTCTTCCACAAACTCACCATCCAATTTTAGAGTGACCACAGGGAAATATTTCAGGCCACTTCAATTCAGTAAGGAATTTTCAGACACACATTTTTGGTTTTCATTTGGGCTTAATACCCATTAGAAACATGATAAATGGGGAGGGAGATGCCATTTTTCAATCCATGGAGATAATCCTAGAGGAGGAAGAGAGGAAGCATAAGGAAGTAATGAGCTCAGAAGTCTTGCTTTGGGGAAAAAAGCCTGTGTAGAAGAAAGGGATTAATAAAACACCTGTGTGTTCCCAGAGCTCAGACTCCTCCTGGATTTACACTGGACTGGTGATCCTCAAAGCATTACATTTGGGATATCTTTGCTTTATCAGCCAATACTAATACAGACAAAACTTTAAATGTATCAACACATCCTCATTTATAAACACATCACTATGTTCATGGGAATCATATTAGGAACCAAGCACGAACCAACTTTTTCATCCACTCACCAACTCCTACATTCATTCACAAGTGTGTTGTATTTGTAACTGGTCACTAAAGGTAGTGACACTTAAAATAGCTCTGACAGAAACAATCTTTGGGTTCTACTTCCTACCTTGGACAAAGAGGAGGTAGAAATGAGAGCAGAGTAGTAAAGGCCAACATTTTTCTACAAGATTTAAAGGTTTCTCTTAGAGAGTTTATGCTGATTTTTTATAGTTTATTGGAAGAAAAGAAAAAAAAGTCATTTTAGTTCAGTCTCAGAGGAACTGAAAACTACTTATTTTTTATTTGACTCTCTCCAAGTTTCTTTATGTATCCCTCAAGAGTGAACAAAAGTTTGCTTTTTTCCACATCTTGTAGAGATTTTTTAAAATTAGCATAATGCTTTAAAATTAATTGCATTTTTTAAAAAAAGAATAACTTCAGCTTTCTTGCAGGCAGCTAGTGTAACACATGATTTTGCAAACCACAACCAATATTTTGGTGCCAAAAATACAGCTCAGCAGAGAGATGTATAAATACTGGCCAAACCTTGGAAAGTTCCAGTTACAGAAGTAGATAACAGAGCTCTCCTTTCAGCAGCTATTCAAATTTCCTTCCTTTTTAACTTCCTTGGAAAGGAATCAATTAAAAACCAAACATTAATACAACTTCTACACCACTTTTTATTGCTTCTATCTCATGGGATAAACAAAATCACACCTTAAAAATTCCCCTTAACATCTCTCAAAAAGCAATGTCATTCACTATGGCCAGAGCTCTACGTGCTCAGCTCCTGGGGCTATAAAAGCAAAACCTCAAAAACAATAAAATTCAGGTAGCAGAAACTGGGCTTTGGAACTCTGTTCTTCTCCAAGACTTGCACATGACTCTGCAGCAACCAAGACACTTGGCACATGTGAAAGTGTGGGCAAACAGAGGGGTTTCCTATTTTACAAGTGATTCATAGGAAAGAAATTGCTGAAAGACTCACTTACTTTCAAATTTGGTTTTGCTCTCTGCAAAGGCAAACTTGGTCATTTATATATTTCTTTATAGATCAGTACTTGTACAAATTTTATAGAGGGCTAAAATTAACATATAGGTGTTCATAACTACTTACCAATACTACTTTAAAAAGAGCTGAAATATAATCAAATATTTGTGTGCATAAAAATGCAACTTTCAAACCTGAACCTAATCTTTCTTCAGTGAAGCACACAGGCAAAGATCAGCCAGGTACCTGGCATGTGTGTCTAAAACAATAGCCAGGGCTTGATACTGGGAGGCCCCTGAGAATTTCACAAGGGAAAAAAAACCATTACATTAGGATGTAGGTACAGCACAGACCATGTGATTGCATTATCTAACATGACTACAAGGTTTTTCTAAAGCATTGGATTCACATGGAAAACACGTGGATAGAGAAACCTTGAAACAAGCTTCTCCATCTGTCACCTTTCCCTCCCATAAGTGCTGTGTCACTGAACAGTCAGGCTAAGCCTCCAACTCTTCTCAGCAAGGAAAGCACTAACCATACTATAAATTCTCACTGGAAATGCCTAACTTGGAATAGTTGCCACTCTTAATATCAGTATATAAGGCTATAGCAAAGACCTTGGACACTGTGCTTGAAAAAGCACATCCCTCCATGCAGTGCATAGCTGATTTTTTTTCCATTTGTTCTTCACTAGTCTGTTCTGCATCTTTTTAGTTGAGTGAGTTAATGCTCATTAACAATACACATAGGTTTATTGGGATTTGGTTTTCCTCTTTCTTTGACCCAAGTATAAAGAACTGCACACTTAAAAAAATATATAAATATTCAGGGGGGTTGTCTTTGTGTGCGTTTCAAACAGCACATTGTGCCTCCCCTACACACTCCTTTTAGGGATGTATAATGTCAAATCTAAACAGGTTATGTTCATCTCATCTATTATTAACCAAGAATCTTCTGTACACATTTCAGTATATGTTTACTCTGTGAAAGCCTACACAGTACAATCTACAGCTAAGAGCAATAGTAGACACCTACAGAATCAGAGAAAAAGGGAGGAAGAATTCTGCAAAGCAAATGAACAAAAGCTAAATAGATCCTATTGTATTGCTCTGACTCTGTGGAAAAGGGAGAACAAATATTGAACATGCAGTATTACCATTTATTTCCTCTGAAGTTGCTCAGGAGTAAAGAGGCATTGTGTAAATATATAACCCACAAATTGCTGATGATCAAACTACAGCCCTGCACACAAGGATTAGATACAAAAAACAAACCAGGAGTGGGGTAAACACCAGGTAATCAGAAAGAATTACGATCTGCCAATACACAGCAGCTGGAGAGCTTGGGAGTGCCTAAGCCAAGAGCAGTGCTGCTGTTTGCACATGAAATCATAGAATCATCTAGGTTGGAAAATACCTTTAAGATCATCGAGTCCAACCATAAAACACAGGATCCAAAACACACAGCCCCGGGGGCTGACTCCATCTGGGAGGCACATGTCAGGCTGAGGGCATAAAACCATGCAAGAAATGATGAAAAAGCAGCACAGGTTACAACAGATTGCCAGAGTTATCAATTCAAATGCGACAAACGATCCCTGTGGGCAATACTGTTTCAAGAAGTGTCTACCTGGCAGGGGAGCAGCTGACTCCAGGAGCCTGGGCTGCCAGCCTGTGCTTTCCTGAAGTTGCACTTTCAGGACTCCTCCAGAAACAGACAATTGGGGAAAATTACACACATTTCTTCAAGTTCTTACAGGATTTTAAATTGCATTTATAACGACAACTTGATCACCGAGACAGACTAGAAAGAGAGGCAGCAAAACAGAATGTTTGACAAGGTCAGCTTTGCTTCCCAGCCCAGCACAGCGCAATGAAGTGCAGCCTGAGCCACTGCAGCCGGCAAACCTGGCACAGGGAATACACAGCACCTTGTCATATAAGCAGCAGTGTACATGGCTAATGCCTTTAATTTTGTATATTGGAATCTGGTGCATTAATAAAGCCTGTCATAACGGGCACAAGGAAGTTTGGAGCAATTTCTGCACACCAGTGTTACATTAGCTCCCAGTTTAGAAAAAGTGTAAAAATACATAGTTTTCATTAGCTGAGAAGATTTGTAAAAATTATGGGGAAGATAGTTGAAGGGAACTAATTCTTGCTACTGTGCAACTGAGTCAAATTTTTTATAACTAAAAATAAAAAATAAGAATAAGAATTTTTTTAAAAAGCCAAACACAAACCAATCTACGTACAATTTTACACTCTCTGAGCCTGACATAGATTTGTTCTGACCCATTATTAGAAGCAGAATAACATACAAAAAGTCAGAGTTCTTCTTTATTCTTCAAGCTTAGCCCTGAAAAGTCAACACTAGAATCTGATTACAAAACCATGATGGAGATAGCCTTTGTATTGGTTACTCCAAAAATCAGAAGTTCAGTTTCAGAGTATGTAGAAGACAGAAACAAATGTGACAGTCTATTTTTAATAATGTAATTGCTTCATCTGTCTTGTAATGAAATAATTTTTGGCAGAACAACTAGCTGAAACATGAAATTCTGGCAAATATTACAATATTCCCATAAACTTATGAATCAGAATACTCTGGAATTTTAGTCAATCCTTTCAACAAAGCAAAACTTAGCAAGTTATGATAATCTAATTTAAAACAATTAAAATAAATCCTGGAATTTCTGTGTTCAGTGTAACACATGAGCTTCTAAACATCAACTGCTCACAACAAAACTCTTGTAAATGAGTTACAAAGTAAGGATTACTGACAGAAATTATTTGGTGTATAATTTTAATTAACAACTAAATTCAAGTAAGCCATGCTTTATTCCCAGGCAATTCAAAACAGAAAGAGGTGACATTCATAAAATAAATTACTCTTTATGAATTATTCACCCAGTTCTAATATCTTTTTCAGACTTTCCAATCTGTTCACTAAACCCTACTGTGAAAAGCTCAATACAATATTCATTAAAATAAACTCAACTGAACCCTGAAGGAAAGTGCACACAGATTGGTCATTACAACCAACTGTTCTGCATCTGAAATTCCTGTTTTACACAAATGCAGAATGTGTTGTCTTACATGCATTTTAAAATACACATCAACACCTGGATTACAAGTGCTATCCTTAAAAGGAAACTAAAGATATCGGGGCATGACCTACTGACCTACTTCCTAGACAATCATGGGCAGACTTAGAAGATGTTGCCTCTCTCCTGATAGTGGTTGGATGTCATAAAACTCAGGATGAAGCCCCAGTCACAGACCTGTTCCCTTGCCATGTGAAAGAACGTGCTTAAAGTAAGGTGAGTCACGGGCTAAGAGAGTAAACTTTTCACATTCTTATCTTCCCTTTGCACTGAATCATCACTTGGGTCTGTCCAAGAGCAGGACACGCAAACTAAACACACTCATTGACCCTTGTTGGGGAGCACAGGGCAGTGATGAATGAAGAGGAACTGGAGCTGCTGCTGTCTGCATTACTTACCATGGTGAGTTCACTTCTCCCATATTAGTAAATACAAAAATATGCAGTTTTATCATCAGCCAAATATCCAGGCTGTGGTCCACAGAGGATAACCTGGCAGCCATTGCTGCAAGGTTTCTCCATTTGGTTTGCTATTACGTTAAATAAGATGTCTCCGATCTCTCTCATAACAGTCATCTGATGGGTTATCTCTCATGTATATTAGGAGGGCTGTTTTCCCAAAACCTGATGTATCATTATAACCAGCATATGTCAGGGAATTGCAGATCAGCACATTACAGAGCACTGCTGTAGTCCCAGCCCTGAGAACAAATGCAGCACCACACCAGAGGACAAGACCACGTGTCAGAGGCCCTGCTCTGCTGGGAGGCTGAGCACATGCTGCTCAGGCACACAGGGATCCCAAATGCCAGGCAGCACTGAAGGAAGGAGATTCACAATGCAAATCTAATATTTACATTCTTTCCCACAATCTTAGCCAAATTGTCTGTGGTCTGTTGGCAGCTCAAGTAAATATGGAAGCATGCAAAAGCAAGAAAAGAATCACAATTCTGCATTGTAGGACAATAAACAAGAGCAGCCAGCACAGGTAGTGGTGCACTTCAGAGCAACTTCTGTCCCTTCTGGTACCTGTGACAGAGGGAAGCCTGTGCTCACTGAGGAGGGTCTTGTGGCATTGCTGTGCTGGTGCTGCTATGCAGAGGGGATGAAGAAAGGTCAGCAGAGGCAGTGTGGCTCTTTGAAAGGCTATAAAGGATGTCCCCATTCCCTTTCTGAGAAATATGTCAGCATTAAATAAACTAACTCTGTTCTCAAATCCTCTGCTCTCATTTGCAGTGTCTGAATTCTCCAGAAATCCCAATGAAGTTGCTGCTTCTTATTTTTGAAGGAACATCTAAATCTTACTTAGATGTTTCTGAGCAAATTTACAGCTTGAGAGGGTGAGGGAAAGTGCTCTTTTCAGAGGGAAAATGGACAAAAAATTTCCAACTAATCCTAATGGATCTACAGCTGTGTTCCCTCTGCTACATCACCACCCTGACCCTATGCAGCCACAACCTCCTTTCTGCATCCAAGAAACATGACTAACGTGCTGGAGGAGTAATCTGATAACTCAAAATGCTGGACAGTGACTTCTCATGTCCACTCTGTACCAGCCTGAAAACCCAGAAAACATTTTCCTTGGAATGTCAGATGACCTGCAGCTGAAAAACACTTAAGATAAATCCTCCATTTGCTGTGAGCAGGAAGGAAGATGGAATGGGATGACCCACAATTTAAAACACCAGAGGGAAGCAAGAAAGAAAGAAAAGAGGCAAAGGCAGAATGGGAGAGAAAGCAGAACCTGCAGTAAATGGAATAAAAGTCCAAAAAGAAAAGGATGGAGTGGCGAGGAGGAGGACAGGGTTTCAACTGAAATGTCACGAGTGGTTTGTTAAGCAGCTGCCACCAGTGAATTTTCAGAAACGAGAAATTTATATCACAGGAAATAAAGGTGATGGAAATTGATCATGCCAAGAACATAACTCAAAGTTTTTTTCTCACCACATACATATCTGGAATTATTTCTTATTAATCTAATGTCTTCAAAGGAGAGAGAACCAGTCCCATCTCACTATTCTCAGAGATCACTGCCTGGCACAGCAATAACATATCCATCAAGAATAACCCACAGCAAGGGAATGCTCATGTGCAGTTCAACAGCTGCACATTGTTTTAAAGAAGAACAGAAACAGACAAAATACATTTTGTGCTATTTTAATATCTACATATTTAAACATATCTAGTAGGTAAAGGAAATCAAAATCCAAAGTGCTAGCAGACTGCCAAAACCAAAAGAAAAACCCCATGGTGTTGCTGTTGGCTCCAAAGAAAATGGTTTGTCCCTTCTTCCAAGAATTTTAAAAGTTAGTGATAGAAAGCAAAAGGAGGGGAGAAAAACACAGATCTAAAAAGAAGAAAATTACAATGTAAATGGAAACCACGTACTGGGCTCCATATGTGTATCACATTCTTCTGCTCATGGTGTGCATCAGCCCTGTAACTCACAATTTCAGGTCAATACTCTCCACTGTCACTGTTCTCTCTAACACACACCTACTCTGGGCATTAACACTCTATGGCTTATTTTTGTTTGTGTAGAGGTAAAGGGAAAGACCATCTCTAAGTAGAAGTCAACTTACACCATTATTAGAAAATTAGTTTCCATGGGGAGCTTCACAGATCAGAGACAAAGTTCTGATCTCCTCTCTGGAAATGAGTTTTGCACTACCTGAAGGAGCAGGTGGGGAGGGCTTTGAACCCAGAGGAGCCTCTCACTTGTGATCAAGGAGGAGAGAGGTGAGGGGTTGAGTTGACCCCATTCTCAGCCATCAGGGACATCTGTGCCAGCATTTTTTGTAAACCAGATTACTTAGAAAGAGAACACTCCACTCCAGTATGTAGACGTTGCTGCAACTGATTTAAAAACACGATTGCGGGCACCAATCAGGAAAGCAGATCTCAAAATACATGAAAGAGGAAAATGTGGATGATGAGATCTGCATTTGAGACATGTTTAAGGTGCTTGAAGCAGTTTGGAACGAAATCCTAGCTTTGCAGGCTCCCTACTAGATAAAGAGGCATCACGCTCCAAAGCCAGAAAGATGAGCAGAAAAAGCAGAAGTAAATGAATCAACTAGTCCCACAAAGTTGATGCACATGAATTAAAGCTCACTAAGTGCTGGGGATTATGCTCATCTGAAAGAGGAATTTGTTTGTCATAACTTAATCCTACCCAGACGAACATTCAGCAACTACACTCACTTCACTGCCAGAAAAGACCATTCTGGTAGAGGCTGGAGATGCTCTAAGCTAAGTCCCAGTAACTTCACAATTTTATGGAGTTTTGACCAAATTTTTGTGTTCTTCAAATAAACCATGCTCAAGCATTGCTAAAAAAATCTTAAATCTATTACACCAAATAAATAAGTCATTGTACTTTAGGGAAAATAAGCAACCACTCACAGCTTCAGAGTGGGATGACTTTACACCTGCTATTAATCTTCATGTACTTGTGGCTGGCACCTTTGTCTTTGGCCATTTTCAAGGCAGAAATACCTGACTAATCGGAAAACAGATGGTAACTGATATGATAAAACACTTACTCCTGACAGACAGAAACAACACAATCACATTTACATCCAGTGCAACCCAGGTCCCCCTCAATACAATCACAGCTCCTGCTCCACAGCTGTGTTTCCTCAAGGAAGAAGAGAAGGATCAAGAATGTGAACACAGAGAATTCCCATTGGTAGAAAGGCAACAAAAGATTGTACAGTCTGTGAATTCAGACTGATAATCCAAGTTTTTGCCACCACTTTTCCTCTCATTGCACCACCAAAATTAAATGAACCTGGAACAAGTTATAAATCAGCCTTTACAAAAACAGGATTTGTTGTCTTAAAATGCACAGAATTCTGCCATCCTGCAATGCATGAATTCTGCAGCCTTTGCACTTTAAGGGACATTAATTCAAATGAATACAGGAGCAGACCACTGCCATATATTACACTCTGTTTTTACAGATGTACATAGTTTTCCAATTGAAAGATAAAATAATGCAAACCTAGGCAGGGGAATTAGACATGCAGGCAGAGTCAATGTACAGGTATGAAATACAGAGCAGGACTGGCATGCTGACAGGACATTGCTATTCTCTAGGGAAATCTAACATTTTAAAAGGGTAAAGTGTGCAGCTTAAGAACATCCAAATGGCCAAACACAGCTTCCTGTTTACATAAATTAATAGGAGATTAGTCCTTTCCAAGCTTTGAGTTCTGCAAGTGACGTGTAAATTCCATGTGACTCACAATTCCTTTGCACATGGCCCAAGTGCACATGGGATTTTCCATCCTGAGTCAGCACTTGAGTCCAGCATTTTCCTGTAATGGTGATTTCTGGGAATGGAGATAGAAACTCTAAGATCTTTTTCTCA
>VYZP01025620.1:777-18912 GCA_013400635.1 Hypocryptadius cinnamomeus
AAAAAAAAAAAAAAAAAAGAAAGAAAAAAAACCGGGAAAGAAGCCCCTGGTGAAGCACTTGGAAGGCACCAGCTCCACAGAGCTGCCTTAAAGCCAAGTGCAGCCTCTCCCCGGGCAGCTGACGTGTGCACTGGGCTGCAGCCCGGGACAGTGCTGGGAAGCCTCGGTGCCGCATCCAGCCCTCGGCGCTGCCGCCGCTCACACAGATCCAGCCCTGGAAGCTGGGTTAGGAAAAAGAGGCTGTGCCTTATTGCCAGCCGCAGAGGAGGAGAGCTGGGCAGCAGGGCTGCTGTGCTGGGGAGGCAGTGCCCAGCCAGCCCCGTGCAGGGGCTCTGCTCGGCCTGGCTGCTCTGTCCTGTGCCTGGAGCTCAGTAGCAGGTGGAGCTCCCTCATGAAAGGAGAGAGCAGCATCACCCCAAAGGAGGGGATTTGGGGTGCTCCGAGGCTGCTCCTCGATGTTAACCAGCCTGGGGAGGATGAGGAGATGGTTTCCAACAGCCCTTGTGTCTCTGTACCAACGTGGATGCCCTGGGCACCGCCACAGAACACAGCCAAGCGTCCCACCAGCTTCCCCTGAGAGCACAAACTCCCAGATTCCCAAATCCCACCATTACTGGGACCAGCACCCAGCCAGTAAAGGCTTCCTGCTAGCAGCCAGGCTGTAAAACCAGCCACAAACAAAACCAACCCCTCCTGCTCTTGGCACGCCTGGCCGTGCCGGGTGGGAGCCCAGAGCGGGGGATCCGCACTCACACTGACGATGGTGGAGACGAAGAGCAGCACCAGCACGGTGACGTGCAGCACGATGATTCCCAGCAGCAGGAGCAGCATCTCGGCGGTGGTGGAGGGCAGAGCTGCAGCGGGACAGGGACGATGCTGAGTGCGTGTGTCTGTCTGTCCGTGCGTCCGTCCGGGGGCAGCAGGAACGCTCCGCTCTGCCCCGCCCGGCGCGGGGGATGCTGCTGGGGCAGTGCCCGGCGCTCGGGTTCTTTCCGCGGGCCCCGCCGACGGAGAGGGGTCCGAGCGCTCTGCCCGCTCCCCGATATCCCCCGGGGCCCTCCGCGACCTCCCCCCGAGCCTGCTCTCCCTCTCCCACCCAGGGGCTCCTCCCAGTCCCGTCCCCGGGGACCTTCAAAGGGGGGCGGTCCCCAAGGGGCTCCCCCAGCCCCTCTCCCCGAGAGGGCTCCGGTGCCCCTCTCCCAAGGGAATGTGCTCCCTGCCCCGCCCGGCGGGAGGGCTCGGGCTCGGCTCATCGCACCCGAGGGGCTGCCTCGCCCACCCACCCATGGGAGCAGTGTGGGTGATTCCCCCACCCCAGGGGGAATTTTACCGGGCTCATCAGCCCTGGCGACCCCCGGGGAGAGGGCAGGGGGCGGAGAGCAGGGGGCGTCAGCCCCTGGCGCTTCCAGCGCACTGGGCTGCCTCGGCCCCTCTTCTCCGGGAGGGCCCTCACCCCATCTCCCCTCGGCTCCCCCGGCAGAGGCTCTCCTGGACTCTCTCCCGAGCTGGGGGGAACCTTCCCCAGCCCGTCTCCCCCTCGGTGGAGAGGGGAGGGGGCTGCCCTGACCCCTCTCTCCCTTGGAGAGCCCCCAGAGCGGGGGTGCTGCTCCCCTCGGCTGCGGACCCCGGCGGGTGTCTCTATGCCGAGCTCCCCGCTGTGGCGGTTCCCCGGCGCTCCGTACTCACATCGCGGCGGAGCGGAGCGCGCTGGCGGCGGCGGAGCGGGCGCGGAGCGGAGCGGGCGGCGGCGCTGTCAAGTTTTCCCTTTAACAGGGGTCACCGCCCCGTTTGCGTCTGCGGCACGGGGAGGGCTCAGCCGCCGCCCGCCGCCCTCCTATAAACGGGGCAGCGCCCGGCCCCGGCCCCGGCCCCGCCGCCTCCCCCCGGGAACCGCGCACGGAGCCGCTGCCTTCCCCGGACACGGCTCCCGGGCCGCTCCCGCCCCACGGCGAGGAGATCGAGGGGGGACAAGAGACGAGCGGCCCGTTCTCCTGAGCCCCCGCTGCCCAGGCAGCCCTGCGGGAGGGCGGGGAGAGGTGGCCGTGCCCCGCTCTCCGAGCACCCCCGTGGGTGGGGGAGTCCCGCAGCGTGGGCGCGGCAGCCCCGGGCGGTGCGGGCAGGACCGGCCGTGCCCGGGAGGACACCGGAGCTCTGCACACCGGGGGTACCCTCTCCCGGCCCGGGGGGTTGTGCAGCCCCGGACGGGACCCGTGGCACGGGGTTTGGGGAACGAGCATCTGGCTGAGCTGAAGGGATTCAGCACTTGGAGTCGACCTTTTTAGCACTCGAGAGCCAAATTGGGTAGAACTGAGCAACTTTTCACTAAACGGAGGGTGCGATTTTCCACAGCTCTGGAGGACACTCAGGGCGGTTCTGCCTGGAGAAGGCTTTGGGGAGAGCTCAGAGCCCTTCCAGTCCCTAAAGGGGCTCCAGAAGAGCTGGAGAGGGGCTGGGGACAAGGGATGGAGGGACAGGACACAGGGAATGGCTCCCACTGCCAGAGGGAAAGGTTAGGTGGGATATTGAGGAGAAATTCTTCCCTGTGAGAGTGGGCAGGCCCTGGCACAGGGTGCCCAGAGCAGCTGTGGCTGCCCCTGTATCCCTGGCAGTGCCCAAGGCCAGGCTGGACACTGGGGCTGGGAGCAGCCTGGGACAGTGGGAGGTGTCCCTGCCATGGCAGGGTGGCACTGGAGGGGCTTTCAGGTCCCTTCCAGCCCAAACCATTCTGGGATTCTGTGACCCAGGTGCTCGGGAGGGAGGGGGTGGCTGCGCTGCCGCCCTCGCTCATTCCTCGAGTACAGCCAATGTGTTCAAACAACCCCCCCCACACACAGAGTGCACCCTCAGCTGCCAAATAATCCTGCCGGGAGACCGGCACTCTCCTGAGCATTAACAGCAATCCCCACCGCTCCCCTCTCCCCGCACCAGCTCCAGGCTCGTCCTGCATTGTTGCACAGACGAGGGAACTCGGCACCCAGCCACCGGGACGGTAAATCTTGGGAGAAGGGAGCTGGGGAAGCGTGCTTGGCTCCTCTCTCCTGGCAAGCAGAGGCGTGTTCCCGCAGCACCGGCTCCTCACTCACGGAAGGGGTCCCGGCACAGGCCCGGGCCAGCGAGTGGAGCGGAGCTCCGAGCACCGGCCGGGTCGGGGGAGAGGCGGCGGCTGAAGCGGGATTCCAAAGGATGCAATTTCCCTTCCCCTCCGAAAAATCCCGCCAGTTCCTCTGCTGCTGCCGTGTCTGTGCACCCTGTGACGCCTGTCAGCGCCATCCGGAGGGCTGGAACATCTGCGCCACCATCAGAACATTCCTGGCTAACGAGGCTGGTGGGGGCTGTGCTGGGCCGGGTGCCTGGAGGAGCCCCCGCGCTCGGGGCTGAGAGAGAAAGGTCCTGGAAAGGTCTTGTCCCCAGGGCTGCCATCCAGGCTCTGGTAGAGACCATTCTCTGACCTGGGTTTGCGGGTCTGAGATCTCGGCTGCTGTTTCTGGACAGAACATCCAAGCTGCTCCCTGGGAAAAAGAGCGGGATCACGGTGGGGGAAGGCACGGGGAGGCTGGGGGTCACAGACAGCTCTCGAGCCCTTCCATGAGCATGGGACAGCAAACCACCCCAGCTCTGCTTCTGAAAAAGGTGCCAAAAGCCGCTTCTTAGGCGTGGGGAGAAATATCTGAAAGTCAAACCAGGGAAAAGAGCAGTCTGTGGTAACAAAACCAGGTTTGGCTGACAGCTGTGGGTTGGAAATGGTGGAGAAAGCCCAGAGAGAAGAGCACATCACTAAAAATCACTCCCCTGCTCCTTGGACACTTCTTTTGGGAAGGTGCACTGTTCAAACCGAGCAGGGCTTTGTACAAACATCAGCTGCTGCTGTGAGTGCTGTGACAGAGCTCTGGGGCTGGGGCAAAGCTCCTCTCCACACCTTTGTCAGCCAGAGGTGCTGAGGGGAGCCTGTCCAGGGAGGAGAGCAGGTGAGGGAGTGAGGATGGTCACAGAGCAGTGAGGATGGTCACAGGGCAGTGAGGGGCACTGAGGATGGTCACAGGGCAGTGAGGATGGTCACAGAACAGTGAGGATGGTCACAGAGCAGTGAGGATGCTCACAGCAGAGCCCTGGGGCAGTGAGGATGGTCACACAGCAGTGAGGATGGTCACAGCAGAGCCCTGGGGCAATGAGGATGGTCACGGAGCACTGAGGATGGTCACAGAGCACTGAGGGGCACTGAGGATGGTCACAGAGCAGTGAGGGGCACTGAGGATGGTCACAGAGCAGTGAGGATGGTCACAGAGCAGTGAGGGACAGTGAGGATGGTCACACAGCAGTGAGGATGGTCACAGAGCTCTGGGGCAGTGAGGATGGTCACAGAGCAGTGAGGATGGTCACAGAGCAGTGAGGGACAGTGAGGATGGTCACAGAGCAGTGAGGATGGTCACAGAGCAGTGAGGATGCTCACAGCAGAGCCCTGGGAGTTTTGCTGGAGGGACAAGGTCCCACCCAAGGCGGGATGGGCTGGAGGTGCTCCCGGTGCTCCCCAGCGCTCGGAGCTGCCCCCGCTCAGGCTCGGGATGAGCGGGGTTGGCAGTGTCAACCTCGCTAAAATCAGAGCAGGCGCCACAATAAACTGGAAAAATGTTTTGTGTACAGACAGGATTTGCCACTGGCTCTGCTGGGAATACTGGAATATTGACGAGTTGTATAAACTCTGGGTTAAAAATGTGGATTTCTCACTTCGAATCTATTCCATGGGACTACTTTCAATGTGATGCTTCAGCTTGAAATTCTAGAATAAAATGATGAGAATCCAGGAGGAAAAGTGGGGATTCTATCACTTTATGGGGCTCAGATGCCGAACTGACCAGGCAGGGATGGACTGAAAGGGATCCAATGCTCATTCAGGTGTGGCATCGACTGACCCAGCACTTCAGGGCTCTGCTCATCCCTTTCCTCGGGCCAGGAGAATGAAACCCCTGTTCAGACAAACCCTTTCCAACTACACAAAAAGGCAACATTTCCTCTGGATGTCTTTGTGAGGATGAACTCGTTTAACCCCACATTTTGCTCTCTCATCACAATTTTAGGGACTTGCTTCCTGTTCCCTACCCTGGTGATCAAGACCATTCGTGAGGAGGGTTTGAAATGCAGAGGGCAGGGGCTGAAATCTGTGCTGCCATCAGCAAACCCCTCCTGCCGCTGCCATCAGCAACCCCTCCTGCCGTTCCTGGGGGCTGGGGAGGGAACGAAGCAGGGAAAATCCTGTTTTCAAACCACGGTGCCACCGGGAAAGGGAGGAGAACAAGATATGGTTTGACTGCACTTTGTGCAAGATCTACAGTGCTCCCTCAAAGAACACACATGCAGATGTGTGTGTATATATATATATATATATAAATGTAAATATATAAATACATTTACACCGGTGGAATGGGTATTGGAAAAAAATATTTCAACCAGAAAAAAACCATAAAGGGAGACTTTATATTCAGCAAACTTCAATAACAAAGGGTCTAATGTATTTTGGAGGCATTGACTTATTTTTCCCGATTTGTTTTCTACCAATTCAAGAAGAATTTATAAAATACTTTAGTCCTGTCTGCATTCATGCCCCCAAACAACTTAATCCAACTTTTTGCTTTCCACTCCAAGCCAGTGTCAGCAGTGATAGAGCCAGGCTGAAATCACAGGAGAAAATCCCACTGGCTTCAAGGAAACCAACATTTACCCACTGACCCCAAAACCCTCAAAAAATCAACTTTTGCTCCCCAGCTGAGACTGGGAACATCCTCAGATTCTTTCTGAGCTGCTGCTTCGTGCTCCTCTCCTGCCAGCACACAGCGGACCCTACAGAGGGCACAGGTCTAAACCAGCTTCGAGCCACAGTTCTGCCCAGACTGCCGAGTTTTACACCTTTGGCTGCAGCAGTGCCAGGTGTGGCCCCTTTTTCTGTCCCCTGCAGGGTCCCCGGAGTGGCCGCTGCTGCCCCGAGGATCCCTGCTGAGGGACACGGCGGAAGCTGCGCGAGCTCCGAGAGAACTTGAACAGGAGCATGTGACACAAATCCATTGGGGGATATTAAACCCAAGGACAGCCCCGTCGGCTCAGGAAGTCCTTGGGATGCTGATTGCTGGAAGCTGGGAAAGTGGGCTGGGAGAATCTCACACAGCTCTCGCTGCCTTCTGCTGCTTTTATCTCAGCATCTCCTGTTGGCTCTGGCAGGGGCTGCACCAGAGGCTGAGCTTTGCTCTCAGCCAGCACAAGCATTTCTGTGATCCTGCACTGCCCAAATGTTCCTTTAGCATTTTGCCAAAGTTTTCTCCCTTTTTTTCCATAATAGCAATGAGTTTAGGGGTTTTTTTTGGTTTTTTTTCTGACTGCTGATGCTGTTTGGGGAATTCTCTCTCCCCTGAGCAAAATAATCTGCACTAGTTATGCAATACATTGTTAACATGGGTTTTGGCAAGCTTTGGTTTCACCCAAATTCATATCAGACCCTTCCAGGACATTCAATGATTTTTGTTTTCTTTAACAACAAAACCTCCTTTCTGAGAAGTTTCTTGCTAGCCCTGCCTGGAGTGTTCACCTGGATCCTGCACTGACACAAAGCAACAGCATCTTGGGTTTATTAATTTATTGTCTCTCCTCCAGTCAGTAAACAATTAATTTACACACCCAGCTCTGCAGCAGTGATGCAAATGGAATGATGCAGAAGGGTGGGAATATGGCTGTAAGATGCAAAGGAATTTCCACAAAGTAACTTTCTCAGCAACTTGGCTGATAGAGGCAGCAATAAACCAGCAATAAGTAGCAATAAAAGCAGACTTGTCGTTCTCGTGGAGAAAGGAGCCATCCCCTCAGTACAGAAAGGCAGATGATGGGCCTGGGCTGTGATTTAGAAATGATCTCTGAAAGGAAATCATTTAATGGCATGGCAGCAAAGACATCTCAGCCATCAGCAGGAGGAGGCAGGGCTGTTGTTTCATCTCCCGAGCACATCAAAGGCTGCTCAAATCCCAAAGCCAGCCCTGCAGGGATTAAATGGAGCAGCTTCACTCAGCAGAAGCTCTGTCATGGAAAGCAAACCCCTCCCTGTGCAGGAGAGCCTCGTGTTCACTGGAACTGCACCCAAACCCCGTCCCTGGAGACCCATCTGACAGGGGTTTGTGGCAGGGCAGGTTCCCTCAGGGGGAGAAGAAGACTCACACTGGAGCACATGTAGGATGGCCTGATCAAAGTGTCTGGGGGGCTGGGGGACATCAGCTGCCAGAAGGAGTAACATCAGTACTGTCAATTTATGGAAAACTGGCTTGGAGAGAACAAAACCCCAGAGGGACCTGGGAATTCTCTAACATCTGGGAAATTGCTGCAGGAAAGTGGAAAGTATTTGTGAAAGAAATTAGAGGAGCTGAAGCTGAAATTCCTCTGGTCATGGCTCAAACAGAGGAAAGAAACTCCTTGGCAGTGCTGTGGAAAGGAGCATCGAGAGGCCAGGACAGCAAGAGAAAATGGAGCTGGGTAATTGCAGCACCACATAAATGCTGGCAGTCAGGAGAAAGACCTAAAGGAGCTGGCCAGTGGGAAAGATCAGTGTTTGGGGAGCTCTGGAGGCAAAACTGGAGAAAAGTGGAGACTGATCCTGGTGTGCCCTCACTGTAAAACAGAGCCCAGATATTTCTGACGTGACTCAAACCAAAGGTGGAAGTGAAGCGAAGGCAAAGCTGTCGCTGGTGCCAGGACTTGGCTCCGGGTACTCCAAGGCTGGAGCCTTTCAGCAAAGGGCTGTGGGTGCCTCTGCAGCCCCACACTCAGCTGGGGACAGACTCCTGGGGCCCAAAAGCCTGGCAGCTCTGCCTGAGAACATCTGGAGTGATTCTGCAGACGAGCGGAGCAGCCAAGATCACCAGGGACTGGGGAGGCTTCGGGACAGGAGCACGGGCAGAGAAGAGCAGGGAGCAGCCCAAGGCCAGTGAGGCTGCTGACAAAACCTGAGCTCAGCTGCCCCTGGCTCCTCTGGCAGGCAGGGAAGTGCAGAAAGGGAAGGTGAGATCAGCTGGGCAGTTTCTCCTGCTCATGGTTGTCTCTTTCCTTTGGAAAGGGTGGCTGCTGCCTCCGACGGCCTCGGCACCAGGACACACACAAAGTAGAGGAAATCTATTTTTAGTCTCGACAAAAGTGCTAGTAAAGAAAAGAAAGGTTAGAAAGACAATTGCTTCCTGTTTAGGGCTGGTGCTGGGAGGGAGATCCTGCCAGGACGCTGAGGCCGGGGAGGGCAGAGGGTCTGCGGGGTGAGGAGGAGCCATCGGGGGTGGCAGACGAGGAAAGCGCTCCCAGCTCCTGTGAGCCCCACGCTGGGCTGGTGGTCCCTGCCCTGGATTCCCGAGGGAGGGAGGGACTCCAGCTTCTGCCCCTTTGGGATTCCTGGTGCCCATGGGCTTTAGGCTGAGCTCAACAGCTGAGGTTAAAAGACTCAAGAGTTGCGAAAGCCTAAGGAGAGAAACTGCAACGTGACTTTCACACTCAGCCTCAGATTGATTGAAGACCTATCCCTCTGAAGATTCCAATACTTGGTAAAATCAGGACTTACAGCAGGAGAGAAGGCAGGGGGGGTAGTGCAGCCAGGGGGGCTTAAACACTGATTAATCTCTTTATCTTCAAAGTGCTTTGGTGCTCCCACCGATGAACTACACGTGGAAGGTTAAACCAGGAACCCAAAATTAAACCCACAGCATTTTCTTCAATGAACTTTCTCCAAGTCGAATCTACTTCCTCTTTTTAAGACCCCAGCACTGACATTTTTGATGGCATTTAACATTTTTCAAAAGCAAGACAATTACCATTAGAAATCAGCTTAAAATGCACATTTTTCTATTTTAGGAACAGCACAAACTGCAACTCTTTCCGGGACAGTTTGTGTTTCTTCTGCTGCACCATTAAAAATCCATCCTGGATGTCAGCAGCTCATTATTCTGACTAGTGGCTTTACTTCCCCTTGTGCCTTTTCCACATCACACACACTCAAAAGGAGGAAGACGCCGCAGTTTTTCTCCTGAAAACACAGACTGGAAGGGTAGGGATGGATCCCCGTGGGTGGATTTGGTGACATACAGGATATTTTCAGCTCCTTCCTGGCACACAGTGGAAGATAAAATACAAAGGAAAAGAATCATCCTGGTAACCCAACAAACATTTAATTTCCACCCGGAGTTTGCACCAGGAAATGAAATCCTAACAAAGTTGTGAAATTGCAACAGTGTATTTGCAAAGAAGCCGAGGGGAAGGGGGATGTGTCCTGCCAGGGCCGCTGAGCGCTCAGGTGAGTCCAGCGGAGACGTAGCCCAGGATCTGCACGGTGCTGGGGTAGCTCTTGCGCATGCCCATGCAGCGCTCCTGGTCGATGAACAGCGAGTTGTTCTTGACCACCAGGTCTTGCTCCAGGACCCCCTTGGAGCGCACCAGCATCTGCAGCATGTCCTCGGAGGCACGCAGGCACTGGTGCAGGTTCCGCAGCGTCTCGTTGATCTCGTTGACCTCTTGGACAAGGCTGGAAAACAGCGGGACCCCGTCAGAGCCCCCCTGGGGGTGGTGCCCACCCAGACGGGCCCTCTGGGCACAGGGTTCCCCCACCAGCACCCTCAGGCTGACTCCCACACCCATGCCCTGGTGTGGGAGAGCCAAGGGCAGAGCTCCTCCCGACCTCCACGGGGAGGAGTGGAGAAGTTTGTTCCCAAGCTCTGGATATGCTCAGCCACGTCTGCCAGAGCAGCTCGTGCCACAGCAGCAGGGATGAGCAGCTCTGGTTTCCCATTTCTCTTTGTGTTTGTGGCTTTGTTGGTTCACCCTCCTGGATTTCCCCGTGCAGGGGTCCTGCACAGGAGACACACACAGCAGGACAGGACACTGGGAGAGGCTAAAAGGGAACAGGGAACAAGTGGAGGATGGAAAAACCAGCAGCATGTGAGATGCTGAACCAATTCCGGGGCTGGCTTTAAACCACTTTGAAAAGGGAACTGTGCTCAGAGGGCACCCAGGAGGAGCTGTGAGCTTTGGGTGCCTCCCAGGGCTGCTGCTGGGCACTCCCTGGGGTGCAATCCCAAAGTCCTTGGAAGGATTTCTGCTGTGCCCAGTGAGGGGAGGACAGCTCCACATGTGCACCCTTCCTTGGAGCTACCCAAAAGGAAGGGGCTCAGCGCTCTCAATCTCAGCCTCTCAGAGAGCAGAATCACAGAATCATAGACCAGAATCCCAGAGTGATTTGGGCTGGACAGAACCTTAAAGCCCATCCAGTGCCACCCCTGCCATGACAGGGACAATTTCCACTGTCCCAGGCTGCTCCAAGCCCCATCCAGCCTGGCCTTGGGCACTGCCAGGGATCCACAGCTGCTCTGGGCACCCTGTGCCAGGGCCTGCCCACCCTCTCAGAGAGGAATTCCTTCCCAATATCCCATCTGTCCCTGCCTTCTCTTAGTTTAAAGCCACTGTCCCTTGCCCTGTCCCTCTCTGCCTGTGTAAAAGCCCCTCTCCCTCCTTTTCCTAAACCCCTTTAGGGTGCTGGAGGGCCACAGCAGGGAGAGCCAGAGGTTTGTCCTCCAAAACTGAGCACAAGTAGCCACCTGGATGAAGCAGGAGAGAAGATGGCACCTGAGGGCTGGGACACCTGCTTGGTGCTTTAGGTTCGACCAGGGCACTTATGGAAGGAATATTTAGGGAAAAAAGCCATTTTGTCATGCAGAGATGCTCCTGAGTGTCCCCCTGGGCCTGGTAGCCCGGCCTCACCGGATCTGGGCGGCGTCCCGGCACAGCTCCACGTTGGGTCTCCTCGTGCGCTCGTCCAGCCGGGTCTGAGCCACCTTCAGCTGAACCTCTTTGTCCCTTATGGTCTTCTGGATGACTTGGATCTTGGTCTCGAGCTGGAAGATTTCCTGCCGTGTCTGGGGTGAAACAAACACAGGAATCAATGAAAAGATATCTTCTCAAGCGACCACATCTTTCCCTTCTCTCCTGCTTGTGCAGGAAAAAACCTAAGTTCAATAGACAGCCACTGGGCTTAGGCCACTGTTGCTCTGCCACATCAAGGCCCAGATCCAGCAGAGTTTTCAGGGAAAATCTCTTTGCTCTTGCTGCCACATCAGAGGAGAGTTAGGAGCAGAGGAGGTTTAGAAGCAGTGATGGATCTCTTGAATTACCAGCTTCNGCTGAACCCCGCTTGTTTGAGGATATCTATCAAATGAGAGCTGAACCCCGCTTGTTTGAGGATGTCTATCAAATGAGAGCTGGACCCTGCTTGTTTGAGGATATCTATCAAATGAGAGCTGGACCCCGCTTGTTTGAGGATGTCTATCAAATGGGAACTGGACCCCGCTTGTTTGAGGATATCTATCAAATGAGGGCTGGACCCTGCTTGTTTGATGATGTCTATCAAATGAGAGCTGAACCCCGCTTGTTTGAGGATATCTATCAAATGAGGGCTGGACCCTGCTTGTTTGAGGATATCTATCAAATGAGGGCTGGACCCTGCTTGTTTGAGGATGTCTATCAAATGAGAGCTGAACCCCGCTTGTTTGAGGATGTCTATCAAATGAGAGCTGAACCCCGCTTGTTTGAGGATGTCTATCAAATGAGAGCTGAACCCCGCTTGTTTGAGGATATCTATCAAATGGGGGCATGTCACAAAGACAACTTGTGAAAGTTGAGACAAACAAAAGATTCTCCCATAAAAAAAAGAGATTCTGACTGGAGCTTCTATTTACACCTTCCCTCGAGGCATTAGGTGCCAAGGAATTCCCAGCCTCACAAGGGCACACAGAGCACAGTTCAGTCGATTCCTTTTGCTCACAGCCCATCTCAGTCTCCCAATAAACCAAACGAGCTTTAGATCCCACTCCATTCCCTGTCTGTGCATTTGGGATGAAGTTCCTGCCTGTGCAGTAGTCCAGAACAAGGTCAACAAAAGACTTAAATACCACATAAGCTCCATTTAAAACCTGCTGATTCTCGGCACATTTTACCCCCCTCTGTATTTCAGCCTCGATCCTTTGCAACCCATTTGCCTGTCTAAATATGTCTGAGCTCTACTGTGAATAATTACTCAAACTACTAGAAAAATTGCCTCAATCTCTGCCTCTCCATAAACTTCATGGGTTTGTGTGAGCAGATTTATTCTCTCAGCCCTTTGCCGCTTGGGCATCTCTCTGAGAGTGCTGGGTTAGGTCACTGTTCATTAACTGCAAAGCCAAAGCTGAATTCCTGGCACCCAAAAGCAGCAGAACCCTGTCCCAGGACCTCACTCTCATTTCTTGATTTTCTGGGTCATTTCAGCTCCCTGCCAGGCCCTTTCTAGTCAGGGGTGAGCCCCCAGACTTTCCATCAGTGAGGAGCACTCAGGCAAGCACTGAGACATCTCTGAAAATATGCACAAACTTAATGAGCTGTGCAGAGGTGCTGGGCTGAATTCGTTTGTGGGCTGAGCTCTGAGCCCTGATCTAATGTTTAATTAGGTCGGGCTCGCTTTTGCCCGCCGGGTTTTCAGCATCCAGCTGAGAGCAGAGGGTTCTTCTCCCCCTGGAGAGCCCAGAGGGAAACCACCCCTCGGAGGTGGTGTCTCCAGGAGGGATGGATGTGCCTCCAGGGAGGGCTGGGCAATCCCAGCTCCCTGCTCTGTGCCTGCCAGGCCCCCGTGCTCACGTGGCATCGATCCTCTCCACGCCCTTGAAGAAGTGGATGCCTCTGGAGGTGTTCTTCAGCTGGTAGCACTTGTTGTCGATGTGGTGGCCCAGCTGCTTGTCAGCCAGGTCCTTCTCCAGCTCCTGCCGGGCCTCCTTGTTGCACCTGGAGCATGCGAACAGCAGCCTCAGTCGGGATGGAGCCGTGGGATGGTTCTGTGCCCATCCTGCTCCCCTCAGCCCCTCTGTGCTCCTGGAGCATCCCTGCCTGCCTCCCACAGAGCCTGCAGGGCTTGAACCCTGCTGGGGCACAGCTGCAGCTGCACACCAGCCCTGCAGCAAGGGCCCCGAGCCCTCCTTACATGATCTGGGCATTCACCGTGTCCAGGCACTGCTGTAGCCTCTCCCGGCAGGACTTGATGATCTTGATTTCCTGGGCAAAGGCACAACAACCCCATCAGCATCGGTGCTCAGACATCCTGGGCACTCCTGCCCTGGGGGCACACAGCAGCAATTCCCCTTCCCCCACAGCAAGAATGGTGGGCAGGAGGGACCCCAGCCCCAGGGCAGCCACCTGTGCCAGCCCCAGCCCCAGGGCACCCATCTGTGCCAGCCCCAGGGCACCCACCTGTGCAGCTGAGCCAGCCAGTGCCAGGGAGGGGACAGGAGGGGGCTGTGGCCATGGCCAGGGCCAGGGAGGGGGCTGTGGTCACAGTCAGGGCCTCTGAAATCACTTTTGGGCTGGGTTCCCAAGTTTTTTCCTCTTGACATCAATGGCCAGGGCTGCTCTCCATCACAAGGGAACAGGGCTGCATCCTGACCTGACAGGAACGGGCACAGTGGTGCCCTGGGCCAGCAGTGCCACACATCCCCATCCCCAGTCCCAGGGCATTTTCCTCCCCACAAGAAATCCCATCCATATGGGACAAGAGGACTTTGGTGTAAACCTGGTTTAGGGGTTTTCAGTTTTAGGGGTTTTCAGTTCTAGGCAGGGTTCAGCTCCCCTGGGGAAGGCTCGTGCTGCTCTCAGCTCCCCTGGTCCAGCACAAGCCTATTGCAGCCATGAGGGTTTCCAGAGACAGGTGATCAGTGCTCCAAACCCAGGGACTTTCAATCCCTCCTGTCTGCAGGAGCCAGCTAAAAGCACAGCCTAAATGCACCCCAAACATTAAAAAACCCAAATGGCATTATGGAGATACCAGCTCTGATAATTTTCCTAAATCCTCATGACCTTTAAACTAATATTTTAATTTTTCAGGGTCTGACTCATAACAAAAGATCTTCTAAGAGAGCAGTGGCTTCACAGGCCCAGGGGCTGCAATTTCCTTCCCAGTTTTGTGAGGCTTTTGCAGTGATTGTATTTCGCTGTACCCTGCATTAGGATCCCATTTGCTGTGCCATGTTTGCTTTTAATTCATGATTTAAAGCAGCTTAGATGAAGGCAGGCAGGAGCGCAGGTTTTTATGATTTCTATCAAATCCATTGCCTGAGCACACAGTGACAGCCCTGCTGCAGCCACTCTGCCCTGAGCAAAGCAGAGCTGGGCAAGTGTAATTAATGTCTTTTATTAGCCCAACTAATACAGCTGGGGAAAGCAGACGAGCTGTTGGGCACACCCTGCCCTCTCCGTGTGTGTGTGTGTGTGTGTGTGTAACATACAGAATGTATACAGACAGATACAGAGACAGATCACACAAATAAAGAGAGATCTGTGCAGGCAGGGCTCAGAAAGGCAGGGCCATCTCACCTATATACAGACAGATACAGAGACAGATCACACAAATAGAGATCTGTGCAGGCAGGGCTCGGGAAGGCAGGACCATCTCACAGGCTCCTCAGAGAGGGTCGGAGGACCCTGATATGCCACCCAAACCCGGCTCCTTTCCAGCTCTTCCTTCCTGTCCCACGGGCACACTGCTGGGTGGGAACACCAGCCCCTGCCCCAGCAGCTTGGGGGAATTGGGCACCTCAGCAGCGCTGCAGAGCCAGTGAGGGAACAGGGCTGCCAGACTTGTTTAGGGGAGTTTAGGCAGAAATAGCTTTGTCACAGGATGGGTGTTGCCAAACTCACTGTGAGGAGCTGTTTCTCCACGTCGTCATTGACCAGGTCGATGCCCATCCTCTTCTCCCGATTGAGCAAACACTTGTGAGCGACCTGGTGGGGACATGCGGTGACATCAGCGCTGGCTGCAGGGACAGGGCTCTCTGGAGGGACTGTTCCCGTGTCAGGGAATGCAGGAAAAGAAAATGTAGGTGGGCACAGGACAGAGGGCAGCCTGGAGGAAGCTGCCCGAGGCAGCAGGGTTAGCTGACAACAGCAGCCGAGTGTCACATCAGCACGGGGCCCTCGTGTCCCCAGCCACCACAGCAGAGTGCAGGGACCTGTGTCAGGCCCAGTGTGGACCTCCCCAGAGCCTCGTAGTAATGCACGGGCTTTTGTGTCCCAAGCCAGGATTTGGATATAGAAATATCTGGTTAAACAAAGACTGCAGTGATGTGCTCAGCATGTGCTGGAGGAGGATGCAGCAGATGCAGGGGATTTGTTTATCACTGACTCAATTAATGGGCTCCTCTTGAAACCTTTCCAACGTTACAGGGCTGGGATGGACTTTATGAGAGGTTTGAGTGGCTGCAGATGTTTGGGCTGGGGTTGCAGGGTCCCTACCTGGAAGGGGCCCTCGGTGTCAGCCAAGGCTCTCTCCAGCCGTTTCTGCATGTCCATCAGGGAGTTGGTCTCCCTGATCATAGCATCCAGCTCGATGCAGAGCTCGGACTTCCAGTACTCTATGTCATTGACGCGCTCTCCCAGGTTCTTGGTGCTCTCCCCTTGGGTCCTCTTGGCCTGCTGGTACACGTCCTTGATGGTGCGGGTCAGGTCGGCGCGCAGGCGCTCCGCGTTGTGCCGCGTGGTCTCCGACTCCTTGTAGTTGGTCATGTTGGACCTGTGCCAGTCATCCAGCGTGTGCCGGGTGAAGACCCCGTTGGGTCTCTCGGAAATAAAAGGAATTATCTTGGTGGGGGGAAGCCCTGGGAAGCTTTCGGTGAGGGGAGACAAGGTGGGGTTGAGGGCAGCTGCTTTGTAGTAGGAGTTGGGCATCCATGGCATGCTGAAGCTCTCGGGGTGACAGGGAATGCGGTTCTTGTAGCCGGCGGCCCCGGTGTTGGCCGCTGGCAGGACCTTGGGAGGTGGTGGCCGTGGCTGGTTAAACTTGGCTTTCAGGGGATAGCCGTAGAGTTCCATCCTGGAATGCTGCTGGTGCGGGTCCTGCACAAAGGGGGCACAGGAAAACCTCGCTCAGAAAGTTCCTGTCCTTGTGGTACCTCTTACAGCAACACCCGACTTGTGATGGGACCAGCCCTGCCCAGGGCACCCACAGAGCCCCTAAATCTCCTGAGTGTAAATCCCCTCTGACAGCATCCCAGGCATTTGGATAGGGAGGGATTTGAGACCAACTTTGCTGTTGGTATCTTGTGTCAGGTCTTGAAATGAGGAGAGAAACAAATCATGGCTGCTGAGGAGGATGACAGATCTTATACCTTTGTTTTCCTTATTCCTTAATCCCTTATTTCCCATTATTCCTTCATTTTCCCTGTCAATCTAATGACCTCCCCTGTGAGGCGGGCAGGCCCTAGCACAGGGTGCCCAGAGCAGCTGTGGCTGCCCCTGGATCCCTGGCAGTGCCCAAGGCCAGGCTGGACACTGAGGCTGGGAGCAGCCTGGGACAGTGGAAGGTGTCCCTGCCACACCAGGGATGGTCCCTTCCAACCCAGGCCAGCGAGTCTCATCCCAGGATCCAGCCTGCCAAAGGCTTGGGGATGGGCAGTGGGACACTCACACCCCCAATTCAGCACAAAAACTTTCCCAGGTGTGACTGTGGCTCCGAGTCACCTCGGCAGAACCGAGGGGGAGAGGTCTGTGCTCAGCTCCAACAAAGGCCCTGCGTGTGCTGCTCCCACAAACCAGTCACTGCAGCCCTTTGTCCCTGCTGGGGACAGGCCACTGCCATTCCCTGCCTCTGTGCCACTTATTTACCCGGGGAGCAGCACTTGGAGAGTGGGGGATGCTTTCCCTGGCTCCCACCCTGCAAACAAATCCTTCCCCTTTAGACACTGACAGACAAGTGTTTGAGAGGGAAAAAACCTTGGGAATGGACTGGATTACTTTTCCAGCATTTCCAGCTGCACTGAACGCCCTTGCAGGGCCCTTGGGATAAGCCAGGCCAGGCTGAGAGCTGCCAGCAGCCCTGGGCACGGGCACACCCGGGCTGGGGGTTCGGGGCTGGGGACAGTACCAGCTGTGCGGGGCCTCCCTCGCTGAGCACAGCTCCCCTGGGCTCCAGCGGGGTGAGCTCAGGCCTGGGGGCGCCCGGCGGTGCTGCTGCTCATCACTGGCTGCTCTGGTGGTGCTGGCACTGCCCGGCTCTGCGGGCCCCGTTGCCATGGATGGGGGTTCCGTGGGCAGGGGCCGCGTTCTGGGCGGTTCTGTGACACCGGCCGGGCTCTGTGACCTGGTCTGGCCATTGACCCGCCCTGGAATGGCCACAGCAATGCTGGCTTTGGCCTGGGAGCAGCACAGGAGGAGCGGGGAGGGATGCTGGGGGTCTCTCCCTCTCCTCAGCTGCTGGGAACACCACCCAGCTCTGCTGTGCCAGCTTCCACGTCTCACCTTCTCCAGAGGGAAATTTTCATTTTCTTCATTTCCCAGCTGTGTCCACAGCTCATCAAGGACCCAGGCTGGTGTTTCTGTCCTCTCACAGCCTCAGTTTCTCCTGATTCCCCCAACTCCTGCAGCTGCAGAGTGCGACTGCACCGGGGGCTTTCCCAGGTCCTGGTGACCCCTGCCACCCCTCCTGAGCTGGCTCCCCGGGGCAGCCCTGCCTCTTGCCAAAGAGGGACAGAAAATGGAACTCAAAGTGCTTGGTGTACACAAAGTGCAGCACATCTTCATTTCACATCTTCATTTCACTTCATTTCAAACACAGGTCCTGCCTCAGCCAGGGGAGGAATCAGCTCCACCAACCTGAAACAAAACATTCGGCCCATCAGTTGGTTTTTCTGCAGCCAGAGCAGATAAATGATTGCAGTGAAGACCTGCCAAGCCCTGTCCCCAGCAGGACACCCACCCACCCTGGGAGTAGCCAGCTCTCTGCTCCTTGCACGCTCCCAGCCCCAGCCCGGCTCTCACGCCCTGCCCGTGGCTAATTCTGTTCAGATGAATCACTGCCCGGCCAGGGACACCACTAATTGTGGGAGGCAACCCCAGGGCTCTGGAAGCATTTGCTAAATTAGGCAATAATAATTCGATAATGTTGTAAATGGCCCAGGGGTGCTGGGCAGGACCTTCTGGGGCGGTGCCACAAGCAGAGGGACAGTGGGGACATCACGGGGGGCCAAGCTTTGGCCCCACCAGAATCACAGAATGCCCTGAGCTGGGAGGGCCCCACAAGGACCCCTGGGAACCCCTGGCCCTGCCCAGACCCCCAACAAT
>VYZP01025621.1:5307-19864 GCA_013400635.1 Hypocryptadius cinnamomeus
AAAGGGGGTTTTAATGGCAAAAGCTTAAATTTTTTTTTTTTTTTTTTTTTTTTAAGCCAGGGGATCCAGATTCATTCCAGGTTATCAAGCCTTTCCTAAAGCCCAGGGGATCCAGGTTCATTCCAGGTTATCAATGCCTTTCCTAAAGCCTAGGGAATTCCAAATTCCCTCTGGTTTATCAGTGCCTTCCCCCAAAGCCCAGGGGATCCAGGTTCATTCCAGGTTATCCATACCTTCCTCCAAAGCCCAGGGGATCCAGATTCATTCCAGCTTATCAATGCCTTTCCTAAAGCCCAGGGGATCCAGGTTCATTCCAGGTTATCAATGCCTTTCCTAAAGCCTAGGGAATTCCAAATTCCCTCTGGTTTATCAGTGCCTTCCCCCAAAGCCCAGGGGATCCAGGTTCATTCCAGGTTATCCATACCTTCCTCCAAAGCCTAGGGGATCCAGATTAATTCG
Organism: Hypocryptadius cinnamomeus; assembly: GCA_013400635.1. Lineage (NCBI taxonomy): Eukaryota > Metazoa > Chordata > Aves > Passeriformes > Zosteropidae > Hypocryptadius > Hypocryptadius cinnamomeus. Next base: position 5,767 of record VYZP01025621.1, read on the forward strand.
AGTTTATCAATGCCTTTCCTAAAGCTCAGGGAATTCCAGATTCCCTCCAGGTTCTCAATGCCCTCCCCCAAAGCCAAACTCTTCTGCCTGCAGTTAAGGAACTTTAGTTCAAGCTGCTGAGAGTTTCCTCAGGGAGCAAAGCCAAGCAAGCCCATTGTCTAACCAGCTGTGCCATTCTGTAGCTGTGGACAGGTAAAATCATTTCTGTAGCAGGTTTGAGTCTCCCTGTTTGCCTCTCTGTGTCCTGCCAGATCAATTATTGTTTGTTACCTCCATTAGATCTTCAGGAGAAAGGCAGGAACACAATCTTTTTCTTCCATTAATCAGGGCAGTTTACAGAAAACATCAATTTAAAATGTTAAGGCCAATTTGCAACTGGTATTGACAACAATTAAATTGGCCTCCAGAAAGTTGCTTTTTGACACAGTGAAGAATGAAATCTTTATAAGCACATTGTGTGTGTTGGGCCTCTCCTGGCTCCTGATTGCTGATCCTATCACACTCCATGGAAGTGTAAACAGAGGTGAGGAGCTGGAAGCACAGCTCCATTAAGAGTGTGCCAGAATCAGTAAACTCCCCTCCCCTCTCTCTGGACCCCTGCCCAGATCTTGCAACTCACTCTATGCTCTGCTTCCATCACCATCAGCTTCCTTTAGTTCCCAGCTGGGTTATTTTCACTTTTAACTGCACAAAAATGTCCTGGAACAAAGGCTGGCTGCTTTATCCTTGGCATTGTCACCCGGAGCAGTGAACTCCAGAGGGGTCCACTGGCCACAGCCCCCACCAGAGCAGTGGCCAGGGGCTCTGGGGGCTCTCAGGAACCCTTGCCATGCACCAGCTCAGCTTGCAGAGGGTGACAGAGCAGTGGCTATGGACTCTGGGGGCTCTCAGGGACCCTTGCCATGCACCAGCTCAGCTTGCAGAGGGTGACAGAGCAGTGGCCAGGGGCTCTGGGGGCTCTCAGGGACCCTTGCCATGCACCAGCTCAGCTTGCAGAGGGTGACAGAGCAGTGGCTATGGGCTCTGGGGGCTCTCAGGGACCCTTGCCATGCACCAGCTCAGCTTGCAGAGGGTGACAGAGCAGTGGCNACGATTTTATTGTCTGCAAATAACTTTTATCCTTGGTGCAGGCTCTGTTTCCTTCTGGCCCTTCAGCCATGTTGGGAATTGAGTAGTTCTTGCCTCACTTCCCCTCCCCTGAAGCTTTAATACCCTCAGACTTGTTATGGGCACCTGCAAGGCTCCCCAGGGTTATTTATTGGAGCAGCCCTAAGAGGGAAGGATGCCCTCCTCCAGGAAAAGGACACATCAGCTCGTGCTGTTTGATTTAAAATATTTGAGGAGGAAGGGAAAGGGAGTACATCTGTCACAATCTCACTTACAATCAGTGAAGTTAATGGAAAGATTCCTTTTGACTCTCCTGGGCTTTGGACAAGGCTCTGTGCTGCAACATTAGCAAATAATGAAGTTCACATCTCATCAAATCCTCCTCCGGAAAATAACTCTAAAATATGTGGCTGGCCTTTTGCAGCTCTCTCCCCAAATCTGTCCCTGGTTTGTCAGCTGTGCCAACACCTCTATCTCTGGTGGTAAATCACTTTTGTGGATAAGAGCTGCTCTCTAAAAGACCCCCACACGGATGTTCCACCACTGCCAGTCCCAGGTGCTGCCCCAGGGCTCAGAGAGGCCCCTGCCAAAAGCACTGAGGCAAATATTGAATATCCAGAACGTGGCTTTCAGTGTCTGCCAACTGCAGGAATGCATGGAACCTGAGAATCTCCTGAGCTGGAGCCACAGGGATTGTGAGTCCAGCCCTGGCCCTGCCCAGACCCCCAACAATCCCACCCTGGGCATCCCCAAAGGCTCCTGGAGCTCTGGCAGCCTCGGGGCCGTGCCCATTCCCTGGGCAGCCTGGGCAGTGCCAGCACCCTCTGGGGGAAGAACCTTTCCCAAAATCCATCCCAAGCTCCCCTGGCCCAGCTCCAGCCGTTCCCTGGCTCTGTCCCTGTCCCAGAGCAGGGATGGGAGCTGCCCCTGGGGAGCTCTGCCCTCTCTGCCTGCCCCCCTGGCAGTGCTGTCCTCTCCCCCTGAGGCTGCTCTCTGTGTGTTTCTCCTCCCTGGTGCCCATCCCAGAGGCACAGGGGTGACCCTGCAGCGCTCCAGGTGTGGCACAGCTGGAGCAGCTGTCCTGTCCCAGCTGCACTGCTGCCCTCAGCAGCACCGGGGGGTGGATGGTGGCTCCACTCAGCTCTCCTCTTGCCTGACAGGACCCTGAGGGGGCTTGTCCACCAAAGGATTCGGGTGGGGATCAGTGTGGGACCTGCCAGTGCTGCTGGGAGGGAGTGGAGAGCTGGAGTGGGACAGGCTGAGTTGCTGTGGAATGTTCTGGAACACAGCAGGGTGATGGTGTGGCACCGTGGCTGTCACTCACATCTGCGAGGTCACCCTGTCCCCCAGGAGGCTGTAGGTGACCTGGGGCAGTGCCAGCAGCCCTGAGGAGCAGCCCCAGCACTCCTGTCCTGGCACAGAGCCTGGCACAGAGCCCAGGGGAGCTGCCAGGGGCTGGGGCTGGATCATTGCCAGGCTGTGAGATCTGGAGTGGCACCGAAGCAGAGGAGCTCTGTGTGCCCCTGGCTGGGCAGGGCAGGCAGGACAGGGCGTGGGCAGCAGTGCCAGTGAGCAGTGTGCTGATCTGGGGGAGTGAGAACTGAAAGAAACCACCAGGACCTGTTAGAACCCTGTTGGAATCCACAAGGCCCCTCCTTTCAAGCTGTGCAGGCCAGCCAGAAGGACAAAGGTTCTGGTTCCTTCTCTGCAGGAGAACCCAGACACCTTGAGAGCTTTGGTGCTCCCCTGCTTGGGCCTGAGCTCAGTGTGAACCGTGGAGTCATTAAAGCTGGAAAAGGCCTCCCAGGCCACCAAGCCAAGCTCCCCTGAGGAGCTGCTTTGCTGCCCGTGTGCTCAGCTGGGCTCTGGCACTTTGGGGGTGCTGAGCTCTTCCCACAAGTACAAATCCTGCTCCTCGAGCTCCTGCTCTCACCTGTGGGCTGTGCTGCTGCTCTCCCACTCCTGCAGTGTCCAGCTGGCCCTGGAGGAGCTGCCAGCCCTGGTCACGCCGTGGGGACCCGCTCTGCTGGCACAGGCAGCTCCCAGCCCTGCGTTCAGTGGCAGGTGACACCTGTGAACATCACTCCAACATAATTGTCACAGTGATCCTTGGTGGGGCTGATGAAATATTTACCTTGCAGCAGCTGTCAGGCCATTAATGTTTCACTGGCTGCTGCCAGCCCGCTCCTGATTTACGCTCCTGAATTGTTGATGAGCTTTAATTGCACTGCCCTCTCCCATCAGGGCTTCGCTGGGGCACTGGCAATTAGCCACAGCTCCTCTGCCCTGCTCCTGAGGGCACCCCTGGACACAGGGCAGGGGGTGGCACAGCACTGACCCCCCCCCCAGTGCCCCCATCCCAGCCCTCCAGCGTGGCCTGGGGTCCCCAGTGCCACCCTGCTGTGTGACAGGCTCAGGGCACGTGGCACTGCTGTGCCCAAGCTCACACCCTGGGGACTCTGCACCCGGTTTGGGGACAGCAGCAGCGTTCAGGGTGGCTCCTTTCACCTTGGCCCCACTGTGGGTGCCTCCCTGAGGGATGCTGAGACACAGGACAGAGTCCAGGTGTGCCTGTGGGGGATGTGAATCCTGCCCAGGACAGGCCACCTCTGCCCTGCAGGCCACCAGCTCTGCAGCTGCTCAGGGAAGCAGCTCCTGCTCCTAAGGCACCTTGTTCTCCTTGACCTATTTGCTCATTACCTCCACAAATGTGATTTTGATTAAGGAATTTTCCTAAGTAATTACTCTGGCATTAGCAATCCAGCCAAACAGAAAATAGTCCAAAAAAGCAAGGTGGCCTGGTGGCTGCACTGAAGGCTCTTCTCAGGGAGGGGAGCAAAACCAGCCCTGCAGGGCAGCTGGACACAGCTCTGTCCAGTGGGGGTCAGTCCTGGGAACAGCTGGACACAGCTCTGTCCAGTGAGGGTCAGTCCAGGGAACAGCTGGACACAGCTCTGTCCAGTGAACACCAGTCCAGGGGACAGCTGGACACAGCTCTGTCCAGTGAACACCAGTCCAGGGGACAGCTGGACACAGCTCTGTCCAGTGAACACCAATCCAGGGGACAGCTGGACACAGCTCTGTCCAGTGAACACCAGTCTGGGGGGCAGCTGGACACAGCTCTGTCCAGTGAACACCAGTCTGGGGGGCAGCTGGACACAGCTTTGTGCAGTGGGGGTCAGTCTGAGGGGAGCTGGACACAGCTTTGCCCTGCCCATGGGGACACAGGTCCTACAGGTCCCAGCTCCGTGTGTGGTTTGTGCTGCTCATCACAGCTGGCAGAGGTTCTTACAGAGCTGCAGGCTCAGGGGTTAAACCAGTGGGTGTTGAAATTAAAAGGTGCTGAGCTCTTGTTTGGAGCAGCAGGAGAGCAGCAATTCCAGCCCTGTTCCCAGGGAAAGGCTGAATGCAAGGAGCTGCTCAGGGTGACAGTGGCACCTCCCAGCCTGGCTGACAGCTGTCACATCCCTGCCAGGACACCTAGTTAGGAAGGAATTCCTCCCTGTGAGGGTGTGAGGTCCTGGCACAGGTGCCCAGAGCAGCTGTGGCTGCCCCTGCATCCCTGGCAGTGCCCAAGGCCAGGCTGGACACTGAGGCTGGGAGCACCTGGGACAGTGGAAGGTGTCCCTGCCATGGCAGGGGTGGAATGGGATGGGATGGCCTTTAAGGTCCCTCCCAACCCAAACCATTCCATGATTCTATGACTCCGTGATTTTACAGTTCCATAAGTCTGTGATTCAATGATTCCATGATTCTCTGATTCCATAAGTCTGTGATTTCATGATTCTAAAATTCTACATTTCTATGATTCCACAATTCCATGATTCCATGATTCTGTAATTCTACAGTTCCATGATTCCACAATCCCATGATTCTGTAATTCTACAATTCCATGATTCTATGACTCCATGATTCTATGATTCTGTAATTCTACGATTCTATAATTCCACAATTCCATGATTCCATGATTCCACAATTCCATGATTCTGTAATTCTACATTTCCATGGTTCCACAATTCCATGATTTTGTAATTCCACAATCCCATGATTCTGTAATTCTACAATTCCATGATTCCATGATTCCACAATTCCATGATTCTGTAATTCTACAGTTCCATGACTCCACCATTCCACGACTCAGACAACAGCAATTGTCCCACAGCAGGAACGTCTGCAGAAGGGGCCAAGGCTGAGCTCCCCCTGCAGAGAGGCACAGCAATAATTCCACCTTTAGGATGGAATCAGCTGGCTGAGTCCCTGCTGTGAGAGTAACTCCCTCGTAAACAAAGGCAGCGCTCCCTTTCTGCAGGCATCTCCCTCAGCCTCAGCAGCTCTGGGGGAGTGCTGCCAAGCACAGAGGGACTCATTCCAAGGCCTGGGCAGGGACAATATAAATATCCCTCTGGTTAATTTTGGGTGCCATCATCCATCAGTGGCTGTCTGGTGTGATTTAGCTCCTCACCACCTCCTGGCAGCATGGACAGGGCAGCATTCCCGTGGGAATGCCACATTTCCCCCTTCCAGCTGCAGGTTCAGGTGAAGGCAAGGGTGTCCATGTGGGGACAGAGATGAGCAGGGCAGCATTCCTGTGGGAATGCCACATTTTCTTCATTCCAGCTGCATGTTTAGGTGAAGGAAAGGGTGGTGGGGACAGAGGTGGGCAGGGCAGCATTCCCATGGGAATGTCACATTTTCTTCTTTCCAGCTGCAGGTTCAGGTGAAGGAATGGGTGTCCATGTGGGGACAGAGGTGGGCAGGGCAGCATTCCCATGGGAATGTCACATTTTCTTCTTTCCAGCTGCAGGTTCAGGTGAAGGAATGGGTGTCCATGTGGGGACAGAGGTGGGCAGGGCAGCATTCCCATGGGAATGTCACATTTTCTTCATGCCAGCTGCATGTTTAGGTGAAGAAAAGGGTGGTGGGACCATGTGGGGACACAGGTTACCTGGAGCAGTCACTGCTGGGCTGGCTGGGTGTGACCTGAGGGACAAAGAGTGACAGGAGGAGCTGCAGGGCACAGCCAGCTCTGGTCACCATGGGGATTGCTGGGACAGGCATCCAGGAAAGGGTGATGGAATCCTGGAGTGGTTGGCTTGGAAGGGAATTTAGTCCTGTTTCAGCTGCCTTGCCATCACCCCACGGGTTCACTGGGAATGGGCACTTTGAGCTGAGCTGAGCTGGGAACCAGGGCAGGGACAAAGCCAAGGACAAGGCCATGGACAGCTGCTGCTCAGGACAAAGAGGGTAGGAGGATGCAGAAAAACAACCAGGAGGACTCCCAGAAGGTCCCCAAAACCCCCCACAGGGAATGAGTGGGCAAGATCCCAAAAGATTCTGAGTCTCTGAGCCTGATGTCCCCTCTCAAAATGATTTAAGAAAGGATCTGGACACTTCAGCACTTCATAAACTTCAACAGGCACCATCTCCAGGCACAGGAAGTTCTGCCAAGAGCTTTTCCCTGCCTTTCCTGACCTCAGCAGGATTTGCCCCTTAATCCTGGCTTTTCTCTCCTGATTGCAGCTCCCTTTGAGGTGGCAGTTTTGGAAGCTGTTCTTCCCAAATCCTTTGCTTCCAGAGGAAAGCAGGAACCATGAATGACTCCGTTTGAGGGTGTGAAACAGAGCAACTTGCATCCTTGGACTGTGAATTCCACACACCCATTTATTTACTCACAATTATAAACAGAGCACTTCATAAATATTTATAAGGAGGCTCCCAAGGCCCAGCTGAGAAAATCAGTGTTATCACCATTTCCCAGTTCTCAGGCTGAGGCACAGGCACAGACACTGCTGGAATTGTGCAGTTTTACACAATTCTTGTGAAGTTTGCCCTAAGATCCCCCAATTCCTGAACCCCCCTCATGTTTAGCAGGGAAATTTTGTGCTGTTTTACACAATTCCTGTTAATTTTACCCCAAGATCCCCCAATTTCTGAATCCCCCCATGTTTAGCAAGGAAATTTTGTGCAGTTTTCAGAATTCCTGTAAAGTTTAGCCCAAGATCCCCCAATTCCTGAATCCCCCCCCATTTTTATAAGGGAATTGTGCTGTTTTACAGAATTACTGTAAAGTTTAGCCCAAGATCCCCTATTTCCTGAATCCCCTTCATGTTTAGCAGGGAATTATGCTGTTTTACAGAATTCCTGTAAAGTTTGTCCCAAGATCCCCCAATTCCTGGATCCCCCTCATGTTTAGCAGGGAAATTTTGTGCAGTTTTACACAATTACTGTTAAATTTACCCCAAGATCCCCAATTCCTGGATCCCACTCATGTTTAGCAGGGAAATTTTGTGCAGTTTTACACAATTCCTGTTAAATTTACCCCAAGATCCCCAGTTCCTGGATCCCCCCCATGTTTAGCAGCCTGGGTGGCTCAGCTGTCCCACTGGGAGCTGGGATTTGTGCTCCCAGGCTCTGGATCGAGCTAATCCTGGCAGAGATCAGGGCAATCCCCCTGAGCTGTGCTGGGGGATGCTCCCCTTGCAGCCTGGCCCCCCTCAGCTCCCGAGGGGATTGGAGAGGATCCAGAGCTGCCACGCAGGGCCAGGGGTGCTGTGCAGACCTAATTTCCCTGGAATGGTGTCTGAGGCAGATCTGGACAGCTTTAGTGGTGCACAGCTGGCCCTCCAAAGGCTCTCTGATATCAGGGAATGTTTATCTCCAGCCTTAAATCCCTGCTGGGACAGTCACTCCTCAATATTCTCCCTCCACCTGAGAAGAGCAGGTTCTGCCTCCCTTCTGCTCTACCCTTGAAGCCTGGGAGGTGTGATCAGCTCTGCCTTTGCCCTTAATCACTTTCCTTAGCCTATATAATTAAATTCCATCAGGTATTGCAGCTAATTTTTGAGGAGCTCCCAAAGAACAAAAGCCAGTTCGGTCGCAGGTGAACAGAACAAATTAATTAGGAGGGGAATATTAAGCCCTCTCTAAATGAGATTCCAGCAGAGGCAGCACAGCTTGGCTGGGCTCCTCAGCCCCTGAGCTCAGTTCCAGGGGTACAGAGTGTTCAGGGAGGGGATGGGGCCTGGAGCAGCCCCTGCTGAAGCCACTCCTGGGATTCATCCCAAAGCAGGACACAGGGAGCTGCTGGTGCTGAGTCCCATTAAAGGAGAGGCTGGGCCAGCAGATTCCTTCAGTGGGCTCTGGGCATGGCTCCCTGTCCTGTCCCTGCCAGTCTGACCCCAATAAAATTACTTGGGTGTGGTGGTTGTGAGGGTCTTAGGATGAGGGAAGAGATGAATCTGACTCCATAATTTTAGAAGGCTGATTTATTATATTATATTATATTATTCTATTCTATTCTATTAAGAAATGATATACTAAAACTATACTAAACTATAGGGAAAGGGATACATCAGAAGGCCAGAAAGGAATGAATCATAAAAACCTGTGACTTCTCAGAGCCTCGACACAGCTGGATTATGATTGGTCATTAAATTAATTCACATGCTGCATAAACAATCTCCATATTGCATTCTAAAGTAGTAAAACACACTCTGAGGCTTCTCAGCTTCTCAGGAGAAAAAATCCTGGGCAAAGAGGATTTTTCAGAAAATATCATAGTAACACTTGGGTGTTGAGCATTCCAGGGATGGAGCAGCCACAGCGGGAGGAATTCCTTCCCAATATCCTTCCCAATATCCCATCCAACCCTGTCCTCCTTCAGCTTGAGGCCATTCCCCTTCTCCTGTCCCAGCCCCTGTGAAAAACCCCTCTCCATCCTTCCTGAAAGCCCCTCTGGGGGACCCATGGCAGGAACATCTGGGTGTTGGTGCCCCTGCAGCTCTGCCAGCCCTCACTGCTCCCTGCTGAGTTTAAAATATAGAAAAATAAAGAAGTTAAAAAGGTAAACAAGGAGTTTAGAATGCAGCACTGCAGGTTTGTGTGCCATAACGTGATTGGCTAAGAAAGCTTACACTGTAGCATGGGTCTGTAAGATGAAATATTTAAGGATTGGGTCAAAACCATAAATATCCTTGTTGGCAGTGTTTTATTGGTCAATAACTCCTTAAAAGGTCTTGTAACTGAGGGTCTGAGACCTTCTGAACTATGCTGTGAAGATGTGAGCTGCACTTACCCTTCCTGCCAATGTAGAAGATAAGAAAACCAACCTCATAATCAAAAAAACTCAGAGCTCCCATCTCTAACTCATTCAAAATTCCTTCTAAAGTCCTCACACCCATCCTTGTCTCAGGAACTCTTCCAGGATGTGTCATTTTCCACAGAGCCCTGCTCCTGGCTGATGATTCCACTTGAAAGTCCCAGGATTTGGTTGTGAACAGGGGGCATTTACCTGGCCTGGTTGCTGGGAGGGGTGGAAGAAGTGATGCCAATCCCCCCTGAAGGCTGATAGTGCAGGATCCCACTGGAATAAATCAAGAGGGCAAGTGAGGACCTCTCAGTTTTCCAGCTGGAATGATCCCCTGTTCTGTTTTGTACCCATTTCCCTGATCCTGGCCTGAGCTGTTCCTGTGTTTTCTGTGTGCCTGGGGAGCCCAGCTCTGCCCTGTGCTCCTGCAGACACATCCCAAACCCTGGGGGAAGCAGGGAAGGATGCTCCAAAGGCCTGGCAGGAGGAAAAGGCACAGAAAGGCAGAAATTCTTTTGAAAGAGGCTGGAATTATGGGTGGATTGCCACATTTATGGCTGGATTGTCACATTTACTGCTCTCCAAGCCCCCTGAGAGTGGGGGCAGCCAGGGGGGCTCTGCTCCCAGGGAGCAGCAGGACAAGAGGAAAAGCCATCAAGTTGTGCCAGGGGGAGTTAAGATTGGATAATAGGGACAATTTCTGCATGGGAAGGGTTGTAAAGCCCAGAACAGGCTGCCCAGGGGGTCCAAAAACCCAAATGTGGCACCTGAGGCCATGATTTGCGTGGTTGGACTTGGTGATCTCAGAGATCTTTCCAACCTTAATATTCCTGTGATTCTGGGATTCCTGGCATGGGGAACTTGGCTCTCCTTAGCCCACCCAGTGGGGTTTAAGCTACAGGATATCTGTAGGACATGGGAAAATCGGATATTCCCCGCTCTGATCTGGAATCCATCCCGTTCATGTCTGACAGCTCACCCCTGAACTCCTTCCAGTCGCTTTTTTTGTGCACATTTTCACATCCTGGCCAGGCAGCAGTGCCAGAAGGGTGGTGTTAAACAGGCAGAGCTCAGTGCTGGAGCCCTCACTGGGCTGTTTGGGACAAGTGTCAGAGGTGCCAGCTGGCTCCTGTTTTCTGGGTGCCTTGGAGAAGGAAAATGGGGGCATTTGGTGTCTCAGTGGCGGCCCTGGGATGTCCCTCCTCACTGTAATCTCTGCTAATCTGCACCCCAAGAGAAGCTCCCCAGGTGCCTGGCGTGGCTGCAAACACTCCCTTCCAACTTGTAGCCGTGGCTGATACCCTCAAATTCCCCAAACTGGGATGGGTGGGGTGTCCCTGGCTGCCCTGGGCATCTCTGGGGACAGCAATCCCTGGGTTTGGGTCTGGAGCTGAGCCTCCCCTGCATCCCGGGATGCCCCAGTGTGAGTGGCAGGAGAGTTGGTGCAGAGCACTCTGCAAACACCTCCCAGCCCTTCTGGCAGCTCATGGCCCTGGGCTAGGGCTGTTCTCTGTGTAAAACAGCCCCAAAAGGATCACTCCAGCTCTGTTGTGTGGGGAACAGCCCCAAAAGGATCACTCCAGCTCTGTTGTGTGTAAAACAGCCCCAAAAGGATCACTCCAGCTCTGTTGTGTGTAAAACAGCCCCAAAAAGGATCACTCCAGCTCTGATATGTGTAAAACAGCCCCAAAAGGATCACTCCAGCTCTGTTGTGTGGGGAACAGCCCCAAAAGGATCACTCCAGCTCTGTTGTGTGTAAAACAGCCCCAAAAGGATCACTCCAGCTCTGTTGTGTGTAAAACAGCCCCAGAAGGATCACTCCAGCTCTGTTGTGTGGGGAACAGCCCCAGAAGGATCACTCCAGCTCTGTTGTGTGGGGAACAGCCCCAGAAGGATCACTCCAGCAGAGCAGCACCAGAAGCAGGGAGGCTGTGGATCCTCCAAAAATGAAAGGTTTTTTTCCTTTTCCTGCAGACATCTGTCTGACAATGTCTGTGCTGAGGAGCTGGATGTCAGGGCTCCTCCCTGGGTGCAGGGTTCTTTTCCCCAGGGCAGTTTGTGACGAGGCTGAGGTCAGACCTCTGTGCATCTTGCAGAAGTCTGTCCACGCCAGTCCCTGTCTGCCCTTCTCGGGGTGATGTAATCTGTGCTCAGTAATAACATTTCCAAGAGGTGGATAACAGCATTTTAGTTCAGCTCTAATAATTCTGTTAAAGCAGAGCCAGGGTTGTAATTGCAGTTTGTGGCCGAGGTTGTTCCATATGTGAGTCCTGTAGGATGCCTTTGTAATGAAATGTTCCCTCTGAGCTCCGTGCCCTGAAGAATTTGCCTTTTTTGTGTGGCAGGCAGAGCACTCTGCTGCCTTGTAACCAGAGGAGAGGGGGGAAAGAAGTGTGTTGTAATAAATGAGCCAGGACTCCATTTTTCTCCATGCAGGAAAAGCCAAATCTTTATTGTATAGATAATATTTATTATTATTATTATTATTATTATTATTATTATTATTATTATTATTATTATTATTATTGTGTCAGATCTTCTTGGTTGACAATACATTCCCACTCAATTCATTGGTCAGTACTATTGTATAGATCATAATTTATAGGATTATTATTATTATTATTATTATTGTGTCAGATCTTATTGGTTGACAATACACTCCCACTCAATTCATTGGTCAGTACATGGTATTTTGCATATCTATCAAACTTCTGTGCTTTTAGCTAGTTTACACATTTTTTCTGCTAAATCTCATGGGACAGATCTTATTGTTTATCCAGGTGTATTTGTTTTTCACCCTAGGAATAGATTGTTGTGTTAATGAACTTTATTTCTCAAGCTGTTTTTGTATGAGAACTTGCAAACTGCCCTTAGAAGACAGGCTGGATATTAATTTAACAGAGCAGGCCTGATTTTATGAGGCCTTTCTTTTATAATTTCTCTACCTGTTTGCAACAGAAGTGAAATTCCACCTTGTTTCAGTCTCTGCTGGGAATTTGGGGCTGTGTTGATCTTCCTGGGACAGTGGAAAGTGTCCCTGCCATGGCAGGGGTGGCACAGGAAGAGCTTTAAGGTCCCTTCCAACCCAAACCATTCTGTAACTCAATGAAAAAACCCTGAAATCTGAAATAAAATGAAAATCACTCCACCTACACTGCTTTTTCAAGGAATTTGAAAGGAATTTTTCAATGAACTTGGCATTTTTTAGCTCTACCATAGGGCAGAGGGCAACAGTGAGGTTCAGCCTGCTCTGGGTGAAGATCTGGGATGGTTCCAGGAGCTCCTTCTCATGGCACAGGCAGCTCCATCAGCTCGTGCTGAGCCCCTCTGGCAGTTCTGAAAGGACTTCCAGCACCTCAGGGAGAGGCAGAAAAGAGGAAAACCTCCACTCCAGTGGAGAAGGAAGCGGGGAATTTCCCTGTCTGTGCTCCCACTGCTCTGCTGGGCACCTGCATTGGGGATTGCTCCAAGGGACCCTTCACTTCCAGTGGGAAACACCCCGCTCAGGATGGGACTGTGGTAAATAAATGGAATAACAACACCTGGATTTGGCTCCCCAGCAGCCCCCAGGCTCCTCTGAAAGGAAAAATCCCTCCCAGAATTCTCCCAGAATTTTGCAAGGCCAAAAGAAATGATCACAAGTGAGCAGGAATAAAAAAAAAAACAAACCAAAAAGCAAACGTAGCATCCTGTAATATATCTGTGGAAAGGGAAAAGTCATGCTGCTTGAAGTCTGCAAATTTGAGTTTCTCCTGGGAAAATGTAACTCCTGTTCAAATGCTAATGGCTCGTTATCACAGGGATGTTTTAATTGAACTACAATGTTCCATAAGCAGGGGCAGAGCAAGGTTCAGAGAGCAAATGGCTGATGAAGAATCCTCAATCTGCCAGTAAATGTTTGCTTTTTTATCAACTTCCCCTTCTTGATCTGCCTTAAGCAGGTTCTCCAGAGGGAATTGTAAAAGGCAGCTGATTTCAGCTGCAGGTAGCAGCAATATTTGTGTGGTTCTTTTATCCTGGTTTAAAGCAGGGAATTTATGGCACTGCTCGAGTAGCTGGCCCTGAGAGCACAGAAATTCCTGGGACAGGAGCAAGAATTGCCTCATTGGACAGCAGAGATGCAGCACATTTTAGAAGAGTGATAGAGAAAAGGAAATCCAGTGGGGCACTGCAGCCCCAGAGCATCTCTGGAGGCTCCTCAGGACCAGCACAGACATCTCATGGAGCACAAACAATTCCAGAGCTCTGCCTCCTCTCCCAGGAATCCAGAAGCAGAGCTTGCAGGAGGGAGGCAGGAGGAGAAGGGAGAGAACCCACCATGTTTGCCATGGAAGCAGACAATCCTTCTTTCTTTTTTCTGGATGCTCTTAGGGAATTTCTGGGGGATGCCTCCACACTGGGAGGTTTTTGCCACCATCTCGCATCGCCACAGCTGTGAGAAGAAAACTGGGAGCTGCCAGCACTCCCAGAGCTGTAGAAACACTTTGTGTGTGTTTGCTGACATTTCCAGGGAGCACTGGGCTGACCTTGACCAGAAGAAGCCCGTGTGGGAAGGGAGTGGGATGGTTTCTCTATTAGAACATTTGTCACAAGTGTCAGCACCTCCTGCCTGCCCTGGGAGCTCCTCTGAGGCTCTCCAGCCCCATCCCCAGCAGGTGCCAGGCCAGGAGAGGCTGGCACAGGCTCTGCCAGCCTGGGATGGGGCTGGAGCCTGCTCAGACCCACTGGGGGAGAACAGAGGGGCTCAGGTGAGACCTCACCTGCAGAGATCTCACCTGCAGAGACCCCACCTGCAGAGATCTCACCTGCAGAGACCCCACCTGCAGAGATCTCACCTGCAGAGCTGCCCCAGCACAGGCAGGAGCTGGAGCTGTTGCAGAGAGCCCAGAGGAGGCTCCAGGATGA